>WTSP01136428.1:0-12129 GCA_025331215.1 Actenoides lindsayi | reverse complement strand
CTGCATGACCTGACAACATTCTTATACTCATTATGAGTCATCTGCCCCTTCTTCCAGAGGCCACAAATCCTCCTTTTTTCCCTGATTTTAGTCCAAACTTCCTTATTCAGCCAGGCTGGTCTTCTCCACTGTCAACTTGTCTTGCAGCACGTGGGGATGGCCTGCTCCTGTGCCTTCAAGACCTCCTTCCTAAACAATGTCCAGCCTTCCTGGACTCTGAAATCCCTCAAAACTGACTCCCAAGGGACTCTATCCAGTAACATCTGAAACAAGTCAAAGTCTGCCCTTCGAAAGTCCAGAGTGTCAGTACTGCTGCCCCCCTCCCCTTCTAACATCTCTAAGAACAGAGAACTTAATAATTTCATGGTTGTTATTCCCTAGACAGGCTCCAACTGCCACATCCTCCACCAGTCCTTCTCTGCTTGCAAAGAAGAGGTCCAGCAGGGCACCTTCCCTGGTCGGTTCACTTACTAACTGCGTGAGGAAGTTGTCCCCTACACATTCTAGCAACCTCCTGGATTGTTCCCTCTCTGCTGTATTTCCAGCATATACCTGAGAAGCTGAAGTCCCCCATAAGAACAACAGCAAGTGACCTTGAGATGTAGTGTGCCTTCCACCTCAAACAGTAAGAAAAATCCTGGGAAATTAAAAGTTACCTTGGACACTGATGCAATAAAAATTATTTGAAAATAGTCCTATAGCAATGATCATGTTTCTGATTAGAGTTCTGCGTAAAGGATACCAAATATTTTCTGCTAAAGAACATTTCATCTATGGAAAGTGTAGTAATACTACATAGTTACCCATATAATAGTGGGTTTGGGGTAACCTTTGAAAATAAAATGCAAGTACATATATTGACAGGTCAAAAGGATGCATGTGTGTGTCTGCTTATACAGAATTGTCTGTTGTGGAAACTTTACATAGCATATTGCTTTAACAAACTTAACTTCCTTCATAACTGGTCTGTTGGGATGTTAATGTCTCCTTATAATAAATCACAAATGAAAGATAAACACTAAACAATTTGCCAGTGGCCACACTTGAACTGTGAACTACATGTGGGTCTTTCAAGTTGTGTATTAATGCTTAAAGTTCTTAAACCACCATTCTCAACCTGCAGAGTGTGAAACACCAGCCCTAGAGACCATCAACATAATTTAAAAATAAATATGTTGGCATATAGAGAGAAGTGTGACTATGCTGACAGTGCTCATTACACCATGATATATATATATAATCACACAGTGGTTATAAACTAAATAATTTGAAAAGTATCCCCAATTGCCTTCTTTGTCAAACTTCTGAAAAAAACCAGAGTTTTCTTACTTCTCATTAAATGTTATAATATTCCTCAACATATTCATACTTAGTCTCAGTATTTTAATTTCATTTCCTGGTTTTAAGTAAAAGAAGAGCTATGGTGGAGTTAGAAAGCATATTCCACTATCATGTGATAAAAAATATGACATATCATCATCTTGTCCTCCGGAGCAAGTGCTACAGGTTTGGAGCACTGCTTCCCGGAAAGGGCCAGACAGCACCTGCTGCTGGGAAGTAGAGATTAAATCTTTGCTTTCTTTTGCTTCCGTGCACAGCATTGCTTTGCTTCTTCATTAAACTTCTTTTGTCTTAGCTCACAAGTTTCATTTTATTTTCTTCCTCCGGTCAAACTGAGTGGAGGAGGAGGGAAGTGATAGAGCAGCTTGGTGGGCACCTGGCATCTAGCCAAGGTCAATCCAAAACACTGTGCTAAACAGGATTGATACAGAAGGTGGATCATGGTTTCTTTTCTACAAATCTTGCACAGTCTGTGCAGATATGTTCACACCATCCACGGCCCCCACCTCAGGGCCAGCTCAAGGCATCATTTCAGGAGCACAGCACAGAACAGGCACCCACCAATCACCTTGGCTGAATCCAAGCTAGTGGGCTCGCCTTGGTCACTGCCTCCTGCAAGATGCTGAACATCCCTAGGTACACTCCCGCTGGGGGTCTCTTATTGTCACCGTTTTCATGATTTCTTGCTTTCTAACCAGGAGAGTCCATGTAAAGCACCCCTAGTCCCTTCACCTCAGGTCAATCTCTTTGACTTTCTCCATATCTAAAGCCAATTAACAGTTATTACCCGAGTTATTACTGCCCTCTCACCTCCTATTCCAAATGTGTTACAAAGATGTAAAGTTAAAAATTCATTGGTGCTCCTCTATTTCTTTCCCTCGCATTCCTAAACTTTTAAAACTGGACAAGTAGGGTTCAGGAATCAGTTAACAATGCTTTCAGGTACATCTCCACTGTGCCAAGTGTCTGTGTTTCTTCATTTCTCCAGCATGCACAAGGACTATCTTATCATTTAGAGTTGTGTGAATATATTTTAAGCCTCATCTGTTCTGAGAGGTGCTTTCAGGATTGCGCTTTCAGCCCATAATACTTAAGACAGGTCTCAAATTACCATCTCACTCCTCCAGTTGGGTTAAATGCTGTGGTAGAAAAACTTCTTTCTTTTCCACCATGTAAACCTGCTTGCTGAGCTGTCATAGACTCCTGGACTAATTTAATTTTACATCCTATGTGGCAAGTAAATGTTGTAACTACTAAGGTGCTTAGGCATCTAACACTAGGGAAGAAATCACAGCCATCAATCCCTTTGCTGCTGATTGGTGATGTGTAAACATTTACATTGATCATAGACATCACCAAGCTGGTGTTTCAGGGTCAGTGCCACAGCGTGGCACTCAGGTACATAGCTTTCAGCACTGAATGAGCTCAGATCTCAGCACCCAAGAGCTTTTTGTGTCCTTTTCTACTGGTCCTAACTCTGAAAGGTGCAGGGTGTAACGAATATAATACATTTGTTGGTGGGTGCCTGGTTCATGTGCTGAGGTCCCCTAAACATGCTATTAAGAAAAACTGAAAAATAACTTTTAAAAAGGAATCACAGTTTACCTTTCATTTCAAGTAAATTAATTCCAATATTTGCTTCTACAAGAAAAAAAATTCAGCCTGTGCATTTCACTAGATGAAAAGGTACCTCAGATTAGGTATACTGCTGCTACTCATAAATTCCTTCCTGTTCCTTGTACCTTTTGTTCCCATAAGAACATAGTTCATAGTAGCTTGTGCTTTAATTTGTTCTGACAATTCTAGTGCTGGTAAGAAAAAAAGTAATCAAGCATTTGTAGAGCTTTCTACCTAAATCTTAGTCCCTACTTTGGCTGACCAATATATGTTTACTACGGTCTGCATGTATCACTTCTGAGCAGATAAATATGAACACAAAGTTTAAAATACAGTTAGCTGAAATGCTGAACTCTACTTTAAAACAATCCGTGCCAATTTTAATCTTATAATTCTCCCACTGTCTAGCCAAATCTTCTAAATTGGGAAGTATCATTTTGCAAATGCTGATTAAATTCAACTGGTGTAGTCACTAATGCTTATGAATTCCACTAACGTTAATGAGCCAGACAAACACAAAGGTGGTTGTGTGCATACTGTGCTTCTTGTCTGAAATTATTACTGTGTTATACAGAAAATCTAGTATATAAAGCTTCATGATTTTACTTTCCCAAGTTTACATTAATTCTAATGCTCATAAATAGTATTATAACAAGACTACTAAAATATCTACTTGTTATAAAAGATATGAAAAGCCTTTCATTTTCTTGCCCATTAATGGGTCCAGGTCTAAGGTCGAAACATGGAAATTGCTGAATTACCATACCAACTCAGCCTGTGTTTTTTGCCAAACCTGTCTACCCTATCACCCCCTATCTCTGGATTTGAAAACACAATATAAAATCCTAATACAAGCAGATTCACTTCTAAATTCTTTCCTTCATTAGGAAAAGAGGTGAGAGAGATGTTATAATTTTGTAACTGCATAAATAGGTGAGAGAAGTGAGATATTGCCTGCCAAAGTTATTTCCATGGCCCTCTGAGAACTGAGACATTGGTGGATGAAAGCAATGTTATAGATTAAATAAATCTGAATTTTAGTAGGGCAATTATCTGCTATAACCTAGTTTTCTCTTTGTGTGTCACACTGCACCGTTGGGTTTAGCAACTCCATAGTCCACCCTTTCCTTCTTGGGATCCTCACAGCAGATTAACCATGCAGCTTCAAATTCCAGTTTATCTTACTCTTCCTTTGGTGATGACATAATGCTCAAGTTTCAATCGCAGAGTTTTCTCCATACTTCAAGCTCTCTTTGAAGGTTTTGTTCTCTAACACAAGATAGTAAACTCCTTGGTGACCCACAATCAACACAACTTGCCTGCAGCATCCTGCTAATGTCTAGCTTTCTTGCTGCCACATCTATCTTCTTCAGGCTAGATACGGCAGCATCTGCCCTGCTGCCAGATTCAGCACAGTTCCCCAGGCCACTCTGATTCTGTCTAGTAATTGTGCTTGCAATAGAGATAAGTGAGAAAAAATATTGCAAAGTAAGAAGCGAACATTAAGAAAAACAAGTAATGACTGCTCCTTAAACTGTTGTTTTAAATAGAGCTTTGGTCTATGACATTGGTTACCAAAGCAAACATTAAGCTGATGAAATATACAATATAATCAATAAACAAAACCAGAGTTGTGTTCTGGGAATTACTGTGAATTTTTCCTCCGATCAAAGTCAGAGCCCAAAACTAACATCTAAAAATCACATACTCAGAGACCTCCAACAGGTGACAAATGTACAACTAGGTTTATAATCACAAACTTTTATATCAAAGAAATATCGAAAACTAAAAAAAACCCACAAAAGTAAGAAACAATATGTAATACTGCAGTGTAAATAAAGGTGTTTACATGAAGTTTCAGAAAAAAGCTTATGATTATGGCTAATTAGCATTTCATTTAAGTATCTTAGAGTATAAAGCTTCTCACAGATGAAATATAGGAACAGCTGTAAATAAAAACAAAACCCAAGAAGGATATGAAGATTAAAAACAATGTGTTGCTACAGTCTGCAATTTGGCAACTCTAGAGAGCATGTATATAAATATAAACATGTTCTAATTAAGTCAGCAAGGCTACAGTGAAATGATGGGCATGTTTTCTAGCTCATACAGAGGAATATCGTCCCTCAGTCAGGAATCTCCTCCATGACTGCCTGAGCTTTTCATTCTTCAGCAGTGAAATTTTAACAGTGGCTGCATTCATCAGAATAACCAAGAGAGTGATGGAGTGGATTTAGATTTGTATTCCCAGATGTAGGAGCCAAATTAAGAGGAAGAAGAGTAAAATATTTACTGCAGCTCAAATTCCCATAGTGAGTTGAGCTGTCTAGAAATTCCTCCCCAGAATAGTTACCCATTAAAGAATGCTTCTTCTACACAATTGAAACATTTTTCAGGAAAACATGGGTTTCGTCCAAAGGTGCAGTGAATAATCACTGGAATATTTACCTTTCACAATAGCATAGTCATTTCAAAATTAAATAATTTCAGAACATAATGTTGCTGCCTTTGTCAGAAGTAAATATTTGACATTAAAGAGAGAGAACATTTTGGTAGGGTCAAAAATGGGTTCTGTTGCATTTTATTTCATACTGGAATTGAAAAATTTTCCATTCCTACTGAAATAATTGCTGATTATGTTTCCTTCCAGACTGCAAAAATCACTCATGGGCAATACAATGCATGCTTTCTAAACAAAGATGTATTTGTCACAGAGCATTTTCTAGAATTCTCGTGCAGTTCATCTTGCAAAATATAACAAAAGTCTTGTCAGAAATGAACTGAGTTACCCACTGAGAACAGGAATCCACTGAGAGGACAGTGGGAAACAATGTTACCTGCAGTTGTGCCAGTGCTGGTATTAAGCCCTAAATACACCTACGTTGTATGAGGTTTACCAAGATGGGAAATATGTCAATATTGAGGCACAAATAATTTGTTCTGCACTTCTAAGGGGGACAGTTGCTTGGGGAAGTCATCGGCCCCTGCTGTCATAAAGAGAGAGGATAATCTATACCAAGCCACAATGTGCTCGAACCTCTGGGGAAAAGACTATACCTTACTTAATGGTGTTCTGATTTTCCTCTCTACTAACAAAGTCTTTATCTATCTCCTTTTCTGTGATGAGTTTAAGAGGAAGCAACACAAAAGAGAACTGGAGACTAAAATGCCCCATGAAGAACTAGCAAAATACAATGGTAAAGAAATTTGAATTGGAAAGCTGCAGATACTGTATAAGAAAGTAATGATCAATTCATAAGCAAGACAATAGTGACATTTTTAATTATGAAGAATGAATATAAATAAATTCTAATTTTCATCCTCCCACTGCTTTTTTGTCTCTTAATTATTATGTTACAGATTTTAACAGAGGAGAAGGGAGAAGGAAGGTAGAGGTTGGCATTATATAGACACTGTAATAGGAAATATGTAAATAATGTGCTGATATGTGTTGAATCACTGTCATAAGACTTCACAAGGTGATAAATGGGTGATTAGCTCAGAGGAAAATAAGCTATCAGAAACTATGGGAAGAAGAAAAATAGATGCAAGTGTAATAGGGGGCTGAAAAGCGAAGAAACATAAAGTCAGTACAGAAAATAATGTCAGAGGAGTCTTTTCCTGCTGACAGGACGTGTTTACAAAATTACATTGAAGGACAGAAACCATTAGAATAGCCTAATTAGAATAGCCTAAGTAAATAAACTACTTGTAGCATATACCCTTTCATATATAATTGACATAAAAGGTCTTTGGTAACAAAGTAATATTGGTAATGTATGAAGGAGTATTACTTAAAAAAAAAATTGACTGTACTAACTTATGAGGCTAATGTGCATATATGTAATACATGTAACTATAAATTATAACACTAATTATATTTTCAATGAAGTACAGCATTTGAATCTGTCCAAATATGTACTTCCTCGTCATGTGTGTTTTTTGTAGATATTGTAGTGCTGAGTCATCTATAAATTCATTGTGACTGGGAAAATATTGATGAAAAGAGAATTCATGATTGAGCCAAGATTCTTTCCTGATGTTTTCAACAGCTCACAAAAAACACACAGGTCCAGTTTACAGACAGTTCCTGCAGGTAAAATTTACATGTTTCCAGTCCTGTTTACTGTGTTTCTTCACCCAAGAAGCAGGTTAACATCTGCAAAGCTTTAGTAAAGATAAAATGTTGGCTATACAAATGGCCATCTCTGCAGCTTGCCATCAGTAGAGTCTCAAGGTCTGTGCTCTCACTTCAAAGTCTTTAGTGCCTTTCACATTATTTGGGGTATTGGTGTCTCTGGTGCTGAGTTTGAAAGCAGCCCCAGCATCCAGGCTCTGATCATCTGGCTTAATCCTGACATGCATTTGGCTAAAACCCAAGGACAGCCCTATATAAGTTCTCCAAGTAAGGTGTTTTGCATCTCCATACTCCCTACTGTGGGGGAAACTGGGAGTTGTGGAAGCCATGCCGTTCAGAAGACACCTTCTGATGTATCTAGGGTCTGTCCAGAGGTTCAGGTAGCTGCCAAGAGACAGGGTCAGAGCAGGGGACAATTCCAGGTCTGCAGCTGCTGCTTGAGTCCATAGGGACAGCTCAAATGGACATAGCTACCTAGTCAGGAAAATGCAAGTAGTTACAGATTTGGTCTTTGTAAAGTCAAAAAATTAGTACGGTAAGCACCTAAAACTAGTTACCTCTCAGTCAGGTGCAACCTAAAAAATCCTCCTAGAGACACTTCTCACTTCCCTGAGTAAACGGAGGCTTGTCCCATGGCAGCATCTTCATCTGTGTAGGACAGCCTCTTCTAAGGGTCCTTCTGCAGTCAGAGGAGATCTAGCAAAGCTAAGGGCATTCTCATCTTAAAAATGGACAAGTTAAATAGATCAGCTAAATTGATCTTACATCTTTCTATTAATTATGAATCAAGCCATTATGCAATGACAAGCCTGTGTGTAAATATCTACAAAGCACAACTGACTTTTAGTCAGGCTGAGGCTTTGAGTTCAGTAAAGACCAAGTTGCATTACAACAGCACCTTGATTTTTGTATCTATTGTACTGAAATCACACAGCCAGATATCTTTTTCCCCACCTGACCTGTCTTTCCTTGCCCAAGTCCCCAGACTTGTTTTTCAGCATCCTTGTACAGGGTACTTTGCACCACTGTGGCTCTTCTGTATGCTACAAAGCAGTGTAGAGTATTTCACCTATCAGCTGTTACCCGTGTTCATTAGAAATAGTGGTCATTGTCTTTACATGCCTTTTTATTTTAAAAACATCTGTTATGTTTGATTTTTTTTTCTGCTGATATGCACATGCTTTCTATATAGGTGGATCTTAATATTTCTTTGTTCTTGCTGCAGTGTTTTTTGTTAAATCTAGTAACTGGCATAGGTACATACTCAAATGCACAGGAAATTATCCATAAACTCCTTACAATCCAGTGTCCAAGATGAAATATTTGAAATGCACAGTAAGGGAAAAAAAAAAAAAAAAGGAAATAGATAAAATGAAAAAACTATATAATGCTAAAAATTAAAAACATAGGTCTAGTTATATTTCATTATGAGCAGACTACAGTCACACTTCAGCAGCTCTTGTATTACCATACAAGCTAATTAAAATTTGACTGCTCTATCTCTTTTTTTTTTTTTTTTTTAATCTATTTTGCTTCAATACTGATACAAACTGCCTCAGAGGAAAATTGGAAAGTTATAAGAAAAAGAATTAATTTGAACAGAAGTGAACATGGCCAGTCAAGAAAACAAGTTCCTATCTTTATTTACTGCCCCTTCACTCCTTTTAACATCTAAATATGGACGAAGAGGTAATTATGAAATGTCAGCCATGCTCAGAAATACCAACATAGATACAGGGTGGGGTTTTTTTACTTCAAATAGAATAAATCAGTTAGTGTTCAAAAGTCATATGGATATATTTTCACCTGTTAACTTTTAGAATTCTTCTATGGCATTTGTTGTTGAGATATTTGAATAATTTCCTTTTCGACAGTTATGGAACGAAAGTGACAGATATCTGTGAGCTCTTTCTATACTTTCTATATTAGCATCTTTACTGCACAATGTGATGAGGATTTCAATTGAGTTTTGTGTATCTCAGTCTCTTATAATCCATTTTAAGCTTTACAAGCTGCAAATTAATTTTTATTAACAAGTTTGTATAAGTCAAAATATAAACATATTGTATTTGTGAATATATATAAAAAAGGCTTTGTGCATGTTTGCACACATACACAAACAAATCCAGTACCAAAAGTTAAGAAAAAAATGCTAAGTGGGAGTGGAAACCTAGAAGATGATGCCTGTACTAACAGGTTTTAACCTATGCATGTTTATAGCTCACTGAAAAACAGAAGGCTTGTATTAGAAAAGATATAGGATTACTTCCTGCATCAAAACCCATGTATTTCATAATCATTGGAGAGGCTTCTAAGTTCTGTATAATTGTACTGAAGAGCTACTATATCAAAAGAAACTTCTTATCTCCTTAAAAGAAATTACGAAGGTTCTTTATCTGTGAGTTAGAAGCACTTAGCATGACCTTAGTGACATTAATATGCACAAGGATGAAAACTCCTCTGAGTTCCATGTGTTCATTCATTCCAGTACAACCACTGTAAACCTCATCTTAGAAGTGGCAGAACTTTCTCCTAGATTAAAGACATTAATTTCAAGAAATTCCAAGTTGTTTTGTCCTTCTTTCCTTAGGAAAAATCTGTGTGTATGAGGTCTCAGAGAAAACAACATTTTTGAAAATTATGTACTTGATTCTACATAACTCAGGCTTCCTCTCAATTATATCAACATTCCTTCTTCCTCAAATACTTATGGTAACAAACCTCTCCAGGATTAACAAATAATGTGTATTTGAAGGCAGAATTTCACTACATAAATTCTAGTACTCTTTTGTGTTAACAGTTATGTTTTGTATAAACTATAACCATACTATATTGTTGAATACTTTATTCATTTAAAGAATATATTATCATAGAATCATAGAAGGGTTTGCGTTGGAAGAGACCTTACAGATCATCTAGTTGTTCCACCCCCTCCTTGCAACGGGCAGGGACACCTCCCACTAGATATCATCTGAATTTATGTTTGCATTAAATGAGCAGTTCATTGGTATCTGACAAGTTTAAGCACACACTTACATAAGAAAGGCAACAGCAAATTTTCTAGTATGCAGGGGAGGCAATTCGTTCTTATGTGACATGTTAAAAGACAGCTTTTAAGAATAAATTATTCTTTTAATATATGCATATATGAAGAAAACAAAGACGTTTGACTTCAGGAACAGAATGTCACCAGAAGCAATATTTCAGAAAATGCTTTTACTGGAGACTGCAGGACCTCCAGTCCTTACTGGCATCATCTGGGACAACACAGCTAAAAGATGCTGTATCTGATCAAGGAGTTTCTGGTCTTTATTCAAACTCTAGCTTGACAATGTTTGGAAAACCTCCTACCACAGAGACAAAGACACTGTAACTATCAAGTTGAGGAAAAAAAAATTACGATCTGACTACATATGTAGATCTGCTGTAGTAACAGCAGATGGTCTATTCACTAGCTGAAACCACTGACATGACAATCCATGAAGGAGCTGACCCAGTAAGAAAAGATTGACAACTGTTTAGTTCCTTCCACAAAAGTTGCAGAGGGATGTTTTTCTTCTTTCCATGAGCTTGTGGAAAAACAAAGCAAGGGGTTAAGCCTGAACCAAACAACCAAATATACTGTTTCATCTTTACAGAATTTATCAAAGTTTCTCAATCTTACGCAAATTCTCTCGAACATGAATATTAAGAAAAAAACCCAGTTATCAAGAGCAGACCCAAGGAGGAGTCAACCTTGTAGTCAAGTAAGTAAAGACCAAACTTTAACAGACATTGCAAAGCACTACAAAAGGGATCACGTTTACATCTGGCAGAAGATTTTTAAATGGGATATCAAAAAGCTATTTTAATATTCTAAGGCTTCTCTGTTTAAGCACTTTGCCTAGCCCAGAATTTTTGATAACACAGGTAAACAGATAAAAGATGTGATTTCAGGTTTTTAATATACTTTGAAGCACATCTATCCTATAAAAAAGTCACAATCTCAGGATTAATGAAAGCATTGACTCATGCAGGGCCAGAAAGGGCAAAGGCAACTACCCTCCCCTTATGATCTTTGTCTGGATATAAGTGAAGATCTGGCACATCTTTTCAAGCTTCATTCATGTCAGGCTGCTGTCAGAGCAACATATGCAAACACAAGACAGTGTCTTGGAGCAGCACTGTGCCAGGTGGTGGCCATGGCATTTTGCAAATCTCCCCATAAAGTCTGCATCCTCTGCCCATACAAGATCTTCGCCCAGCAACAATTTAGGACAGCTTCTGTGACTCATGAGCCGAGGGTTCCTTTCCCCCCATTAAGGAAACATGGAAGCTCTCTCTGGTCTGTTAGGAGACGTGGTCTCGTGATAGGCTAAATTCCTCACTGTTATCTACCTGTCTCTCTTAGCATATTATTTTCCTTCAAGGTGTATTTTATCTCTTAAATGGAATTCATATTTTTATTTATTTAGTCATGCAGTAATCTGAAATAATTTTAGGAATTAATTAACAAAGAGGTAAATAAAATATCAAAGGAACCTATATACTGTGAGACTCACCACCTAAGTTTTCTTTTTACTAAAAAGGAAGCAGTAAACAAACCACAAATTACAGTCAAGTTTTATTTATATCTTTGGTAGATAACTGAGTATATGTTCTTCATTAACTTCATGAAACTTAATTTCAGTGAAAAAGCCTAGGAGAAAAAGTTTATTGAATAGGAATCTGCAATTTTACAAATTTATTATTTTGATGACTTTAACTAACTGATATTACAAAATAAGTTACTGCATTTGCTAGCATTGAAGCACTGCACGTGTGTGAGTATGCACGTGTATAAATGTTTTGCAGAGTCACTGCTTCTTGTCCCAAAACTGTGGTGCTCACCTTCCCCTATGCCTTGTCTTCACCACAGCCCCTAAGAGCTGATATGCGTCATCAGCACACACCAGGGCCAAGTGCAATGTTCACTATCCTCTTTTCTCCAATTTCCCCCCTTGAGAGGCCCGCTGCTTTGGAATGTGCTCCACAATTCTCTCCTTGCCGTTGTT
>WTSP01136427.1:0-12137 GCA_025331215.1 Actenoides lindsayi | reverse complement strand
GTGGGCTGGATGGCCTCAAAAAGTCCTTTCTAACTCAAACCATTCTATGATTTTGTGATTCAATTTATACCCAGGCTGTCCCCTGGGTACCTGCAGCTGGCTACAACTGGAGATGATGCCAGCGCAGGGGCAAGGGGTGATGGGGTTAGGATTTACTCTGCAGAGATAGTCTTATGCTCACTTATAATCATCTCTCTCCTGCTTTTGAGTTGTGGTCATTTTCTGTCTGCTGCTGCTTCCTCCCCAACAGCATTGTGAATATCCTCAGAGCAGGTGAATTGGCACCTTCCTGCTCACTCCGACCAACATCTGGGTGTCCCTGGGTCTCTCATCCCAAGCCAATCTGATCCTGCCACAAAAAGCCGGAGGCTCTGGTTAAATATCTGTGCCCCAGTAGGAGATGGGGACCTATGGACCCACTGGGTTGCTGTGCCAGAACCAAAGCTCATTGCTCCCAAATTGAAGCCGAGAGCTTTGAGCAATGCCTTCTGGAGGTGGGCATTACATGGATGTAGAAGGGTGCTGAGCACCTGCTGGTCCCATGGGAGCCTGGGAGATGTCCCTCAGCTCTGGTACCCCATATGGACATGCAGCACGTGCAGCTGCTGAACAGCAGTGGTGCTTCAAATGAAGCCACAGCAGAAGCATTGGAAATAGGAAGGACGATTCAAGCTCCATGATCCAGAACAGGAATAAATTGCATGTGGCAGGAAACAGCCCCAGTACCCATTAAATAAACCAGTCAAACCCCGCTGGCATCCCGGGATCCTTGCCCAGACAGGCGCAGTGCTTGGAGAGCGAAGGACCAGCTCTGTAGCCAGTGCCTATGAGCTGATCCCGGTGAAAAACCTGGGAGGCAGCACCAGTTTGCACCAGCTAGGAATCTGGCCTGATGCTTTTGTAAACCACTGGCCCTGTCAGAAGGGCTGTCCCCCCACCCCACGCGCCCTGGGACTGCTCAAGAGCTTGCCCGGGCAGAAACAGAGGACTTCTGCTGCCTCCCTGCGAGGCTGAACCCCGCTGGGTGTGGAGGTGACCTGCCAACACAACCGGACCTGGAGGAGCTCCCCACGGCACCAACACCTCAGAAGAGAGAGGGTCAGCGAGGCCGAGATTGGCAGAGCTGCTGGGTCCTCGTCTCCTCTGTCCGCGGTGACCCAGGGGCAGGGAGGTGCTGTGGTGGGGCAGGTGGGGGCTGTGCCCTGGGGTAGGACACAGCTCAGGGCCTCTGGGATGATGGGATTCTCAGAACCCTTCTGCCAGAGCCTCCCTGGGGGACCGTGCTGGCTCAAGCGGGAGACAGAGCTCCTGCCAAGAGCTGCGAAGGGAGGAGGAGCGCGTCTGCAGCTCGTCGCTGCTTCCGCATTGTCCCTGGCTTGGCAGTGCTGGAGCTGGGGCGCTCTGGGGCTGGCCGCTGAGGCTCTCACAGCCTGAACAAATCCCCTGCTTTGACCTCCCCTGCCCTCTGCCCTTGGCTCAGGGCAGGTGGCAGCGAAGCCAGAGCCGTGCCCATCAGGGCTGAGGACCTGTCAGGGAGCAGATGCACACACACTGTCACTCCCCCCCCTTCTCCCCCCCCAAAGTCCCCCTCTTGCACTTTTGGCCACCTTCCCAGGTGCCAGCCCAGCAGTGCAGCCCTGGCCACCCCTGCCCATCTGTGTCAGCTCCCGCTCGGGGCTAGCAGCATTGCCATGCAGGCATCCCATGTGCCCAGTGCTCTGGAGCCTGGACACACAGACACGTTGCCCTAGGAGGGGACACTGCACGGCATGGTCTGACACAGCGTGGGGTGATGCTCCAAGGGGAGCAAGAGGCTGAGGCAAGGGAGAGGGCAGGGTGTCCAGGGCCCAAGATGAGGTATTCAGACTCTGTATCATGCTGTGTCAACTGAGCCAGCACATCACCTTAGGGAAAGCCACCAAGGAGTGGATCTGGTGGACTCACCTCAAATAGCGCCCATCTCTTCTATGAACCAATCTCCTTGGCTCTTGCATTCCATCAGACAGAAGAGGCAAAGATGACACCGATGAGGGGGCTGGGGCAGGGTCCTGTTGGGGCCTCAGCAGTGATCCTGACTGTTAGGACCTCTCTGCTTCCCTGCACCTGTATCCTACAAACAGGGTGCTCCTTCTACCTGGCACCATCACCAGGTTCCAAGCCTCCTGCTGGGGCTTCAAGCCAAACCCTCAGCCACCTACAAGACACCGGGGAGTCTCTGGCAGCTGTCCCCAGACTGGAGGCCAGCAGCTTGGCTCTCTGCCAGCATGGGCTGGTCTTCAACCTGCTGGGTTACACTTTTGGGGGCTTTGCCCACCCAGCCGTGCACTCGAGGTGTGGTGCCCAGCAACAGCGATGCTTCCTGAGGAGGTGGATTGTAAAACCCAGCCTGATCCCACAGCCAATCCCTCTTCCTCCTTACCTTCTTCTGTAAATCACTCATAACCTTGCTTGATCCTACGGCAGTTACCACTTTTTCCTTACTTGGTTTTTCCACGGTTTTCCACTAATCTAAGGCAAAGGTTTGTGTTTGGATTCCTACTTGTCCTGGACTGTTAGCGATCCAAAAAAGATGGGATTGGGCAATAGAAGTAGAAAGAGGAAGGCAATACCTCTCATCTTCTTCTTCTTCAAATTCACCCAAACTAGCACTACATAAAATACACGAGACAGGACAAATCAGGGAAGAGAGAGTTTTTCCTTACTTTTTTTCCCCTATTTAAAAATTAATTTGTTGGTGATCATCCAGGTGAAAAAAGACAGTTGTTGCTTTGACCCTACAAGACCTGCCAACATTTGTAACTCCTCGCTGTTCCTGTGAATCCCCACCTAGGGAGACAGCAGGAGACCCCAACGCCTCCCAAACGCTCTGGAGCTGCCTGGGTTTGATTCCCGAGTCTTTTTACTTTTAAAAGTGCCATTTGTGAAACTCTCTTCTCCCCTCTAGCGTCCATTCCAAGATGTTCCTCTTGCTCTTCATACTCTAAAGCAGTGGCTTGCCTGGACCCAGGTCTGGTCACCCTCTTCCTCAGGCAGAGGTTCTACATTACCAAATGACACTGCAACTCTCCACCCAGGATTCTGAGATGTCACTTCCCCAGTTTATGCTGTGCCGTGCAGGAGGGTCCTGCTGCAAGGCCGTTGTCCCTTGGTGTGCTTAAACTATTACCTCAGTGACTCCCTTAATTTGAGCACGATCGTGCTGAGCTCCAGCTGGGGATGTGCAGGCACAACCAGGTTTCTGGTGGCAATGGGAAGAGGACGTGCCAGGGGCAGCTGCCTCGCCTGAGGGGTGGGTCAGAGCCAGCCCCTGCTCTCCTTGCCGGTGTCACACCATGCTATACCTCCTCTCAGACCACACTATTTGTCCTTGGGCTGTAGAAAACCAGCGTGGGGCTGCAAAATGACTCCACTGCCCCTGAGGCTTGACCAAGGTTGTCACCACAAGGTTGTCTGTCTTCTAGTGACAGTGAGAGACTTCCCAGGCAGGGTCTCCACTACCTGGGTCCACTCCCAGCTAGCTGGTTTCTAAAAGTCCTGTCAGCATCTCCCTCTTTGGGGACAGAGGTGACAAACATGCTCCTGTTTGGAGACTGGGCAGCAGACCTGCCCTCCCAGATATATCTGCAAAGGCCAGCTCTCCACCTGCAGCACCAGCTCACGGTCTGCAGTGGAACTGTGAACTCAGCCTGGGACAAGCCCTTGCTCCTTGCTGTCCCACAGCCCGCCTGCCCTACCTGCCCCCTGCCCACACCTCCCTGGAAGGTCCAGAAGCTTTGCAGCCTGTTCAAGGAGCCATGTACCCTGATGTGAGGTGGCTGCCCCCGCAGTCACACGGTCCTATGTTGTCTCCACTTTCCAAGGCCGGTCCTTTGCCTCAGCCAGGCCATTTCCAGTATCCCCCAGGGGACCTTTAGAAAAGCAAGATGCTGCCACCCAGAAACACAGGTCCAGGATACTCTGGCGTACTGAGAAAGCCATTGCAGGGCAGGATTCATCTCACTTGGCATTGGATGGTACCAAGCAGACACGTAAAGTCATCTCAAACCCTCTTTTATCAAAGGAGAGACTGACACTACTGGAGCAAGATCCACATGGCTAAATATATCCCAGAAGTGTCCATTTCCTATCATGGGTGCAGACACTGCCATGGCAATGAGCCCTGAACGTGGTGGCAAGCCAAGGAACCACGCAGGAAATGACCCTGAGCTGATCTGTTGTTGTTTGTGTGGATTTGAAGAGGAGATGTGTAGGAGCCTTTCCCTCCTGAGCGTCTCCTGGGCTTTCTCCTCCTTGGCAGCCAAAGAAAGCATCTCCTCTTCATGGAGCGGTGAAGATGAATTTGTTTCGAGTGGAAGGCAGCCCCAAGCCTTCCATGAGAGTAACAAGCATGACAGCCAAGAGCCTTGAGCAGGAGGTGGGCTGTACACACAACTGCGATGGGGACACTGGGCAAGACTGTCCCCAGATAGGATGCTAAAGTCCCCACAACAGGCCAGGCTCTGCAGAGCTGGGATATCCAAGTCTGAGCAGGAGCTGTCTGAGCCTGTCAGGGCCCCTTTATTGGGGTAGGGTGCTGTCCCAGACATGCTCCTTTCAGGAGGAGGAAGGACTTTTAGCCACTGAAATAACTGGCTGGATGGCACACACAATCTGTGAAGGCTCTGGCTGAGCAGCACCAGTCACACCAGCAGAGCTGCTCACAGGACACCAGCTGAGTGATGCTGAGAAGTCTGCTGGACGGACCACACTTCTGCAGTGTCTCTTTGGGCCAAATCCCTTTACTCTGAGCCGTGCTCCCTGCCTGCAGGGCAGCTGCCCTGGGAACCACCCCTCCCATAGCAGCCTGGGCTGATGAGACAGGTCCCAGCTCAAGCCTCTCCGCTGCAGTGCCAGTTTATTACTGGGTGAGGGGGGGAGCAGTCCTCTCCCCGCTCTCCTGCTGACACACTAAACACCCATTTGGCAGCTGGCAGCAAATCCCATTAAGGCAGCGAGATACTTAAAGGCATCAGCAGCTCCTGGTCCATTAACAAAGCGAGGGGATGGACCCTGGTAATGAATATCCAAAACATACACATCTGGTCACATCCAACCAGAAGCAAGGATCCTACCGAGGTAAATATCAATAGAGTCTGCAAAGGCAGGGATGGGAATAAGCTCATTCATTGACTCTGTCCATATTCAAGTGACCAGTGCAGTATTTTAACAGAAGAAACAGTTACAAGAAAACCCAGGATGAAACTCCCCACATATTTCCCTTCTGGGCCACGACAACTGAATTCACGGGTAGCCCATCATGCCTGGCCTCTCCTAATCATCCTGTTAAAGCCCTGGCTGGCTTTTACATTTTCTAGATGAAAAAGGTGAAAGGTGGGTGAGCAGAGGCTAAAACCAAAGCAATCATTTCCTCTGTGGATCTGCCATAGCTGTACACATCTGATCTCCAACAGCCCCATTCTGCTTGTCCTGGAAACTGCAACAGCCAACTGGGGGGCAGCTCTGGGAAACCTCAAGGTGCACCCGCTACCAGCAGAGTGGAGACCACCAGTCTTTTTTCCCAGTTAGGTCAGGCTGGAATCACAAGCCTGCTCTCTCAACAAGCCTCCCCCCTGCTCCCGAAACAACAGCCAGGCACTGGCTCTCATCACACACTTAGCTTCAGAGCACATGCTCTTGCACACACCACTCAGCATGTCAGGTCATCCAGGAAGGATGCAATGAAGGTGGCACAGAAAAAACTCATGCCTCAGACCAAGCTGTCCACCAGTGCTCAGCTCTGCTACCTACTGAGCTTTCACATGCTAACTAATTAGTCTTCCTCCACTCCCAGTGCCAAAACCATATGGAAAAGATGCATGCATGATGGAGGGAAGTCAGATTCCTACTGGTGCCGCTGCTCTGCTGCCAAGTCGCTTCACCTTCCTCTCTGTATGCCACAAACCAGTCTCTCTACCCTGCCGGGAAATACAGCTGGAGATCCACCTCGGGGATGCAGTGCCCATGAGCTAAGTGTCGCAGCTTCGCCGAGCATGGGAGTATCCTTCCCTGGCCCCCTGTGCTGTGCTCTGGGCAGTGGTCAGCTGTGCAGCTTGAGAGGGAAGCACACCTCCCACACAAGCACGGGGCACCCTGCCTGCAAGATCCACCCGAGAGCAGAGATTTTGCTGTCTTGCACATAACTCAGGGGTTCAACCCATCTTACATACTGGGTCACCAGTGGATGTGGCAATCAACAGGTAGGGTGGACACCTTCTCCAGGCTCTGTGCCACGGCACTACATGTCAGGAGACTGCCTTGGCTAGGCCATCAGTGGGGCAGAGCTTGTTAGTCAGGGATGGGGTGGCTGTTGAGAAGGTGATGCACTGCCAGAGAGCCCTGACAGTTACACCTGGGCTACCTGAGGGGACATTAAATCAGGAAACCCTGAGTTAAACAGTTTTGCTGAAGCCCTCTATGACTCTCCCTTCCCACACGTGAGGGCAGAGCTTTTTTCACCAAGCCCTGTCTCCCACCAGAGAAGCTCCTTGCCCCACGCACATATGCAGCCAAGATGTTTGCCATGAGATGAGCTCACCAGCATTTTGAGGGTACTTTCCAGGTCCACACCCCGCATTCTGCACCTGCAGACTCACACGTGCAGACCCGCCTGGCCACCCCAGGTTCCATGTGCAAAAACTCACTCAAGCTTTTTCCCCCTCCCTGTCCCTTTGTAATCAAAGACCCAGAGTGAGAAGGAGGCTCTGAAGATTTGGAGAAGACAGCCCTACCCATCACCCCCCGAGAGGACCCCAGCTACAGAGAAGGGCCTGATTGGCACCGGTGCCAACTGCCAGGGAGGGCTGCAGGCTTCAGGCAGGCAGGGAGGGCTCAGAGCATTTCTGAAAACTCTGCTGCCACTTTCTTTCTTCTTCTGCAAAAGCAGATTTATATTTTTTTGGTGATACTCAGGATCAGGGGTACTGGCAACAAATCCATTTTAGGAGCCCGTTTAAGGATGTAGGCACTGTTGCTGGGTGACATCTGACGGGAAATCCTGCCCGTAGCTGTAGTATTGCACAGAATCACACGCCACAGTTCTTAATGATTTTTGATGGGTGATTTCCTGTAGGATTCACCAAGACCGGTCTTTGAGCTCTAGACTATTTTGTAGCAGGAAGTGGTGCAAGTAACACCACAACAAGATGGAAGTTTTGGGGCTTTCTCTACGATTTTGCTCCTCTGCGTTAAGCTGACCTGTAGAAAGAACATAAACCAAATCATAAGCTCATCATGTAATTCCTGTTTTATCAACTGATTTAAAAAAAATATATATCCAACACAGTAATTTAAACTGGATAAACAAACGATACTGCTCAGTTTCAGACAGTGACATCAATAGTAAGGCACAGGCATTCAGATCAGCATTTTGCAGGCTGTGGTCACTCAAACAGACGGTTCAAATCTCATTCAAACATGAAGCAAATACCCTATTGGAAAGATAAAAGATTATTCCCTCATTTCCCTGCCTTGTCTTTTCTGCAGCATTGCTTAAAATTATTCAGTCATGTTGGAAAGTCTATTTGATCTATAAAAAAACTGGAGGTGGGACGTCTGACTCTGAAGGCACTTGCAGGGGATGGTCTGACAGCTGTGTACTGGGGTCAGCTCTGCTGAAGAAACTCAGGTATGAAATGTCCACCCATAGGAAGGGAGAGAAGTTCCACCAGGTAGCTACAGAGTGAACAAATGTGAATACTGAGCTGGGCCACTTGGTTGCCATTTGCTCCCGTAGAGATGCAGGTAACAAGAACCTCGGGTGCTTGGTGAATGGGGTGAGCTCCTGGAGAGGAGTGAGCTCTGAAATCACCCAGACTTCCTGGGCTCTTCCTCAGGCAACGCAGCCCACCCCCACAACCTGCTCTGGTCAAAGCTTCCTTCCAAGCCCTTTGCACATTAAACATCCAGGACTGCAGAAGATCGATGGCAGGGCTGCTGCTAGGTCAGGTGGCTGAGCACGCGAGGGGATGCCCTGTGTCCCTCAGCTCATCCAGCTCATGCCACAAGCTGCGGGCTCCACGGCTTGGTTCACATCCCTGCCTGACTCACAGAGCAGGGTGTGGTGCGGACGAGAGGAAATACGTTAGGACTTGTTCTGTTTTAGGGCACGAAGGCTGCAAAAATAAGCACGCTTTTCTGTAGTAAGAGCTTGATTAGCACTTCTGTTGATCAGCGGGTGCTCTTTAAAGAAAGCATTTCTGGACCAGCTGTAGCCTTAATTGAGGCAAACCACGTCATCTGTTTGAACTGCTCTACTTGCAGAGCTGTGTTTAGGAGATAACATCAGTCCTTCGAGGCTGTGCTGTGGCCATGGCTCCAAGACACGCTGCCACCCGGGTACCTTCTAGGGCTGGGGACTCACGTTGTGAGATGCTGTCGAGGCAGCGGGTCTGCCTGGCAATGACCGCAGCACGGCCTGGGCAGTCAGGGGCCAAGTGGTGCTCAGCAGCCCAAACTTCTCAGAGGCTTCTGTGGATGAGTGGACAGCTGGCTGCTGGTGGTTGATCTCTCCAGAAGGGCTCTCATCCATGATGGACCTGAAGAAAACAGAGGAAGACTGGGGTGAAATGGCACTCTGGGTCTGGATATCCACCAGCTCTGCCGTCTCTTGCTCTGAAAACTGAACTGAAAGCCCCCAGGCCCGGAAGCAGCGCAAGGCACAACAGCTTCCCACACAAGGCACGCGCTCTCTGCTCTATAATGACTACCTCAGCCTCAAAATCACAGTGTCATGTCACAACCCCTCAGTTTTATTTCTTCAAAGAAGCCATACAATGTTAATCTTGCATTAAGCAGGTTCAGAAATAACCCTGTTTTGGTGCATGTGACACTTCTCGAATGCCTACTTTATTTCCCAAAGCTTTTTCTAACAGGAATTAATATAAGTTTCAAGAGAAAATAAAAAACAAGTGGTATGTCAGGAACTTGTCTTGGGGTTTATACGAGGAGGGTCTTGAACAAACACCTACTACAAGAGCTCTACAACAGACACGGCATCAGCGCTGACTGCGGAACGTGAGAATGGAGCACAGAATCATGGAATCAGAGAGCGCCCTGGTTTGGAAGTGACCTCTAAAGTTCATCTAGTCCAAATCCCCTGCAATGAGCTGGGACATCAGCAACTAGATCAGGTTGCTCAGAGCCTCATCAAGCATGACCTTGAATGTCTCCAGGGATGGGGCCTCCACCACTTCCCTGGGCAACCTGTTCCAGCATTTCATCACCATCATAGTAAAGAACTTCTTCCTAATGTCCAAGCAGCAGGAACACAGGAAACATCTGGACTACTACTCAAGAAAATACAAAATTTCCAACACTCAAGCTATGAGGAACATGAGAGAATGTTTAATTTAGCCTTAGATGAGCAAAGGTAAAAGTCAGCACAAATAAAAGGAGTTTTTTACAGAAGAGGCAAGAGACTCCAGAGGTGACACTGGAGGCTGCTTCTCCTGCCATGAAGCCCCTTCTGTTTTCCCCAGACATGCTGCAGGCAGTGCTGCCAGCCACACTCATACCTGATGCTTGATCCAGCAGCCGCTGGTGCTGAAAGTGGTGTTTGCCGGCCGGTGCTCCACGCAGGCTGCCCCTGCCCTTGGCATCCAGAGGCAGCCAGCACATCGCGCTGGCTCTGCAGGGCAAGGTCCTTGCACAGAGGCTGGGCTGAGGCGTCCTGATGAGCCCCTGACTGGCAGCACCACGTCCGCTGCCTGTCCTCTTGGCTGGGTATTTTTAGGCATCTTACCCTCTGGTTCCTTGTTTTCCAGGGTCTTGCTGCAACACTCGTTACAGATTCAGGTGAAGGGCTTTTTGGAGGGGATGGAATGAGACAACGGTTCAGGTTGGAGGACACTGCAGCTTCCTGAGTCTCTGATGAACCTGAAAAGGGGGAAAGCACAGTGATTCACCAGTTCATCTTACTCCTAAATGACCGACCCAATGAGAGAATACTGTGTGATGGAGCTGGGTGGGCAGACGTGTTCCAGGGCGCACAGCGCTGCTGGCCTCGTGGAATTGCCTCCTCTGACTCTCGGGGCCGGGGGTTACTGAGCACCTTCCCTGCCAGTGCTCCTCGTGGTGTGCCAGGCACTGGAACTGCTCACGAGCCACGCACAGCTCAAGAGACAGAACAGCTCACCCAGCCTCCTGTCCTCAGGCAGGATCATATCTGCATCATTCCTGGCCAGTGTTTGCTCTGAGTGGTTTTAGATACCTGAGGACCCCCAGCCAGTGATTCAAAATTGAAGTCACAGGAATAATCACAGATGAGTGGGTCCACTTTTGTGGGTTTTGTTTGTTTGTTTTTAATCAGAGAAAGAACAACAGCTTGAGATTAGCTTTAAAATGATGGACATTGACTGACTACTGGGGAAAACACTGCACTATACGTGCAGGGCTACTTTGTCTGTTTGTATTTAGCCCAGGTAATGCTCAGGTGCAACATACAGAGAAGAAAAGTCTTGTTGCTGATTTAGGAATATAACGTGCATACATATATGCTTAAAACTATATCCCTGTATTTAAAAACAATCCCTTTGGTTGCACATCTTTCCAGAACTCCCAGTCACCCAGTTAAACCTCAATCCCTAGCTCAGCCACTATTTCCACCAGTGACAACTGGGGTAAAATAGAGCTCAGTTGGAACAACAGCAGTTTAGACTCACCTGGCACTGCCATAAATGAATGACACAAGGTAAGAGACAGAGGCGTATCCTTCCTCTGGACTCAATGCTAAGATGGTGTAAGACCAGCTTTGTTCCTCTTAGTTCTACAGATCCATGCCAGTATCTATCAACTGATGGTCACTAGAGCTGGTCACCATGTCCTGCTGGAGAACTGGAATGGATTACTTGGAGTCTGGCCCTGCAATGGCATATCCAAGTTGCTGTTCTGGAGCACAGAAGCCAGATCTCATAAAACACTGCAGTCACTAATACATCTACCCACAGAGGATTAGTATCACTTGTCACTACCAGACACCAAGCCTTCTGCAGAGGTTTAGGTCCAATACCTGAGGAAGACTGGGAGAAACAGGAGTGGCAAGAGGAATCGAGAGAAATCCTTCCATTGAGGTCCTTGTCACTGGTCTCCCTCAGCCCCTCTTCACAGCTGTCCGCCAGGCTGCAGTCTTCATCCTCTTCCCCATCACCAAGAGTTACCTTCACTACCTGGGGGGCTTTTTCTTGCTGACCTCTTTGGGGGCACCTGGACAACATCAAGGATCACACCTTTAGTCAGCCTTTAAGTTGTGACTACGCAGCCAGCCAGGCGCAGATGCCCTGGCTACCCAGGCAGTGGATTTAGTTGCCCACTGTGATTTCCCACTTTCCTGGAGACACGGAAACTCATTCTAAATGGATCAGTCATTTAATCTGCCTGTGTCTGATTATCTGAGTGTCCTACAGTTAATCAAGTGTAACGAGGCAGATTTTAAATGCTACATGGTGAAGTAAGGTCAGTGAAATAAAGGTGTTTTTACTTCCAAAACAAGCATTATCTGTCTGTGAGACGAGGGAATCTCAGCATGGCATGATTTTCCTTTCAGCCTTTTATTTGATGAGGCTGATGTGACACTTGCAGAAAACCTCCACTTGCACTTCTTTTACTGCTGAAGGTAGAGACTGTCAGGACCAACAGCACCTTACTGGTTATGAGAAGTCATTTTTCTGCTCTCACTAAGCGAGCGAGCCCACTCTGCCAGTGCTGGTCCTCAGCCTCTCTAGAGAGCGCTCAGAGCTTGCCTGGGTTTCTTCCCCCTTGCCCACGCTGCAGCCAGCTGGGTGAAGGGTTGGCACCCAGGGCCAGGAAGGCAGGAGGCCAGGGCTGGCCCCTGAACCCACCGGCAGGTGGCCAAAGAGCTCAGCTTATTTATTATAGCAGCAGAAAACCGCTGGTGGGGCACTGCAGGGTGAGCGCTCACCGCTGCTGCTGCTGCTGCTCTCTCCGCACTCGCAGTTCAGAGAATGCATCTTCCAGCTGCAGACCTCCTCCTCCTCCTCCAGAGACGTGAAGGTTTTCTGTCCTCAGACCACACACTGCAGGTAGCTGCAAAAAATCACAGAATGGTTTGGTTTAGAAAGGAACTCTGAGGCCACCTAGTCCAA
>WTSP01136426.1:0-12194 GCA_025331215.1 Actenoides lindsayi | reverse complement strand
GCCCAGGGCGAACGGGCACTGCGCCAGCCCGAGCGCAGCCGGTGTGCGCGGAGCACGGCCCGGCTCCCGTCCCCGAGGAGCATCCCTCCTCTCCCCAGAGCGCCAGGGAGTACCTGCACCCTCAAAGGACACCGTCAGCCTGGACCTGCCCCAGCATCTCCAGCTCCACCAAGCCCATTGGGTTTTACCTGACAAGCCAGGCCTGGTCTTGAAGGAGAAAGTGATTCAGCGAGCTGAGCTCATTCCCTCTCCTCTTCCCTATCCAAGCCCTGGGGGCACCCAGCAGGGATGGGGGCTTCCATCTGGGAATCCCATGCTCTCCTCTCCCCTGGCCCTTCTGTACCACAGCAGGCTCTCACTCCTGCATGTGGGGGGCTTGAAAAGCCCATGAGCCTCTGCTGCTGCTCTGGCTGTTGCTGTGATGAACCACATGTGGCTGTGGATGCCCCTTCCCTGGAAGTGTTCAAGACCAGGGTGGATGGGGATTTGAGCAACCTGGTCTGGTGGGAGGTGTGCCTGCCCATGGCAAGGGGCTTGGAACTATGTGGTTTTTAAGGTCCCTTCCAAACCAAACCATGCTGTGATCCTAACCTAGTACAGTCCAGCAGGACTGTGGCCCTGAGGGTCATAGAAACATAGAATCATAGAATAGTAGGGAATGGAAGGGACCTCAGGAGATTATTGAGTCCAATCCCCCTGCCAGAGCAGGAACACCCAGGGCAGGCCACACAGGAACAGATCCAGGCGGGTCTTGAAAGTGTCCAGAGAAGGAGACTCCACTGGGCAGCCTGTTCCAGGGCTCCAGCACCCTCACAGTAAAGAAGTTTTTCCTGACGTTGAGGTGGAACTTCCTGTGTTCCAGTCTGTGACCGTTGCCACTTGTCCTATCACAGGACACCACTGAAAAGTGACTGGCCCCTTCTACTTGACACCCACCCTTCAGATATTTGTAAACATTCAAATCCTTGTATGGTCCTTGGGCACTCTGCTGAGACCACCCTTGCCAGGGGACTGGGGTGCCAGAACCTGGGCAGTAGCACACCTCACCTCATCCTTCCCATGCAGGGAAAGGAATTAAAGCTGGCACTGCTGCCCACTTTCACCTCCTCCCCTTACCCCAGCTTTCATCTTCCTCCAGCCCCATCCCCGAAGAGGGCAGGATAATCCCCATTAAACCTGCCACACCTTGCTTTGTCTTCCACAGTATTTTAGTGCCCTGCGGCAGCAAGCTTCTGAAATCCAAGCCCTGGAAACTTCCAGAGGATCTAGAAGTGATTCACGGATGATGGCAGAGGCGGTGTTTAGTCTAAGCCAGGGTTTGGATCTAGCAGAATAAACCATGACATCCAGCTGCTCGGCTCTGTGCTCGCAGAGGTGCACGCTATCGCTCTCCGTCGTTTAGCCATAAATCTTTTAACTGCGCCTTGCACCATGGAGGCAAAGGCAGGCAGCCCCTCGGCACGACCCCAGTCTGAGGGCAATGAATAGACACCAAAGCTGCCTTTTGTTCGGCTGAAGAATGATTTCACGCAGTTGAGACTTAAATTTACGCTCTCCCAGCTGGATAGTGAGTGATTTACTGCCCCTTTCTTCTCCTGCAGCTGGATTAATTTCCTACAGGTAGACGCTGACATGCATTGCCCAAGTACCTGAGCTGCACAAAAGGCAACACGTGGCAGCTCTGAGTCACTGGGCTGCCATTTTCAGCAGGGTTTTTGGAGAGGTGGATGGGCTGCAGCAGGAGTCGCGATGGTGCTGGGCCTGGAGAGCGTGGGGCAAGTGGGAGGAGAGTCCTGGGGCAAGGATGGTGTTTGAAAAAATCTCCTTGAAAGCAGAAAATGATCCACCCTGGAAGTGTCGGTCTCTTCAAAGCAAGCTGCTTTTTAATGAGCTTGATGGGAGTGGGTGGCTAAACACTCCTGCAGAGTGGGAGAGGCCATGGGCCGCTCTGGGGCCCTGCTCCAGGCGTTGCTCTACCTCAGCAGGGCAATGCAGTGCTGGCCCTTCCTATCACTATCAGCACGGCATGGACCAGGAGGTGCAAACCCAGCCGGTGCTACCCTGACCACCTGCCCGGACATTCCCACGCGCTGACGCAGCTTCACTGAGAGCAGAGATGTTATCGCTGGGTGCGAGCACCCTAGCTCCGAGCACCGAGGCGCAGGTGAATGCAGAGCTGTTTTACAGCCCACACTTCCTCCTCGCTGCACCTCCAAGGCTCTGCCTGGCCTGGCCGTGCTCCCCCGGCTTCCACTGTGCTTGTTCCCCAGGGAGAGACGCGGGGCAGGTTCAAGCGCCCACCCTCCTGCTTTCCCTGGGCCTGCCAGCCGGTCTGTGCCCCGGTGCGGACCCCACCGTCTCCCCCCAGCAGCCCTCCATGCAAAGCGCCTGGCTGACACCAGGGCAGTTTCCCATCGTAAAATTTCCTCCCGCTGTGCTTTAAAGTTTGAGAGCCACGAAGGACAGATAATGAGGCTCATCTTTTCCTAAGCAAACAAACACTGCCCGCCACAGGGGGGGGACACATGCTGCCAGGGAGGCAGCTCTTTCAAAAGCTGACCAAATGGAAACCAGCGGTGCTCTGATGGTGGCTTGGCTGCTTGCAGCCGCAACTTCCCAAACGCCAGCCAAAAAGGCCCTCCTGCCCCACGGGCTTGAAGCTCCAGCAAAGATTTGGCTTTTTTCAATCTCTACACGGCTCCTCTGGGGTCCTGCTGTCCCCCCACCCATGGCTGGCTCCCATCCGCTCCCTCCCGGCTGCATCCCGCAGCTGGTGGTCCCATGCTGCTGGGTGGCCCTGGGCAGGGGCACCCTGGTGCAGGGACAGAGGGGCTGCCCCAGCTCCCAGCTCAGTGTCTGGGACGGCACAGAGGCCAAAAAAATGTCATCCTGGCAACCCTGGAGGATTACTGGCCCGTTTTTCCCTCCTTTGGGCAGAGGGGAGGGGTTGGAAAGCTGGCCGTCGCTGCTCAGGAGCGTCCCTGGCAGTGATTCCAGAGCTGGCATGCATGGCCTGTGTTCACTTCCCCCCTCCTGAAGTGGCTTGAGCCACTGCCCCTGGCTGTCCCTGAGCTGTCCTCAGGGCGCCGGGCAGCCTGAGGAGCTGTGGCCATGTGCCGTGGGAGCGGTGGGGGTGCCAGCTGACACCAAGAACCATTGCCACCACTGAGTCACTTGTGCATGGTTGCCTTGAGATGCTCCTGTGACTTGCAGCTGGGATGTGGGCAGGGGGCTTAGTCCTGATGCTACTATGCTTTTCCATTGGGGGCTTAGTAAGGAGAGTGGGTAGCAGTAGGAGCCATAGGATTGGGGCCAGGGGCTCAATAAGGAAGAAGACAGCAAAGGACAATGTTTGGCAAGCGTCCATGTGGAAAAACAAAGGCTGCAGCAAGTGAAGGGAGCAGAAAACCACTGACAGACAGGGATGTCCTGTCTGTGTCAATCCCCAAGCCGTGGCCGTGGCTGGTCCTGACGCTTTGATGTGCCATTTGTCTGTGTTACTGCCACCTTCTCCCAGCTGCAGCCCCTGGGTGTGAGCCTTCAGGACCACTGAAACCAACCATTTTTACATCTCTTGGCCACATCTGTTGCTCTGGCTCAGAAACTTGTGTCTGCTGGTGGCCCATACACACCAGGACAGCAGCAGAGGAGCTGGTCCAGGTGGGAAGTCCACTGTAAAGGGTAGCACCATGCCCTTCCTTCAGCCAACACCTTCAGCAAGGATCTGGCAAGGGATGGAATGACAGCATCTTGGTCTGCAAAAGGCATCTCTCCTTTCTGGAGGTGAAGCACAGACAGCCACAAAGGTGGGCGTTTGGAAGGGATCCAAGGAGCTCAGGCAGGGAGTGGGAATAATTGGAAATCCAAATATTCCCCCAGTGAGGAAAGCTGGCAAGCACAAGAGCTTGACTGAGTCAGGAGCATGTTACCCGCCCATGTAGGCGAGGGATGAGCTAAGCCAGGTTGGGGTGCTGGGACATTGGGAGAGTAGCAGCACCATGCCAGGCCCCAGCAGTCAGATCTGGCAGACATGTTAGTGAGGGGCTGCAGAAGGCAGAAGGAGGTGTTACAGGGGTAGCCAGAGGCCTGGCTGGCAGCAGAAATGCTTCAGGTTCTGGAGCCCATCTGGATCCTTCCTGCAGATGCAAGGATAGGACAGCACGGTTCACTACAGCTCAGCAGGAAGGTGAGCTGGGTCCAGGGGACCACAGTGCCATCACCACCTACCTCAGGAGAGACAGAACAGATGGCTGTCTGCAGCCCCCCACATCACATGGCACAGCCACTCCACCGCCCCAGAGCCCAGAGCCCTGCACATTGAGCCAGGTGGGCAGGGGACCCCAGCCCTGACCAAGTCCCAGAGTCACTCTCTCTCTCCCCGGGCCACATGGTATGGAGAGCTCTTATGTTGTGGAGTCACAACTGATGGAAATGGCCTGGCCTGTTCCCAAGCTGGACATTGGCAATAAAATAGCTGAGCTATGCATGAGAGAGAAAGGCAAGCGAGACCCTTTGCTCTGGAGCCAGCAAATACACAGCCACTAATTCAGCGAAGGCACAGCTGAGAGCTCACCCCCTATGCACAGTAACCTCCTCCCCAGGGAAGGAGAAGGACCAGAGGAGGGATTTCCCCTTTCCTATCCCAGGGCTGGGAAATCTTGTGCAGTATCACCAGGGAGAGAGACAACCCCAGACCCCTGGACCATACACGTCCTTTCTGCTCTCTGCTCACTCCCCTGGGTGGTGCCTGCTCCCTCCTGTGCAACCTCCCCTACTGGACACAGGCACATGGGGTGCCCCAACAGCCCCCGCTCCCTCCCAGCTTCTCTGTGACTCATCCACTCCAAGGGAAAATCAATAATTCAGCACACATCAGACAAAAGACCAAGAGAAGCATTTCATGGGAAAAAAGGAAGAGGCAGATGCTTCTTGCATGCCTCATCCTGGCTGCTCACCCTTGGGTCTCTGCCTCTTGGCTGGCTGTGGGAAATGGCACTTGTTGCCCTTCCTGCTGCACAGTCGTGCTCATACACCACCAGCACAGAGCTCTGCAGCCACATAAAACCTTTGTGCATCCACATCCCAGGTATGAGGTGCAGGTCTGGTCCCCCACAGCTTCATAGGGACCCACTGGAGCTGGGGTGAGGAGCATCTGTGATGGAGGGGATGGAGCAGCTGCCTGAGGGGTGAGATCACCCAGGGGGGGCTCTGGGAGGGAAGGACAAGGTGGAACGGGGAGATGATGGAGGGTAACATGCTCACAGAGCTGGTGAGTGGGGTGGATGTGGAGATGTTGCTCACCACAGCCTGTAACACCAGCATCAGAGGCTTCTGGAGAGAGCAGTGGAGAGAACAGATCCTAGCAGACATTTCTGTCACCAGACACAGCGCTTGCCACCAGGGTAGATTGGGGATGTAGATAGGACCAGCCAGAAAGGGAGGAGAGAAATTCATGGTTGTGAACATGTCCTAAAGAGTCTGGACAGGCAAGTCCCCACAGATACCCCTGATGTGATGACTACAGACACTAGGGGAGTACACGGGGACCAGCCCACAGAGTGGTCAGGTTCATGGCATCCTCCAGCAACATCTCCTGTTGCAGCCCATGGAGATATGTGCCAGCCTGTGCCCCCATTACCCACTCAGGGGAGGACACCAGGGGTCCCCCTCTGCCCCTTCCTACTGTACACCCTGCCCAAAGCCTCCATCACTCTGCAGCACTGGGGCTCACAAGGAGCATCGGCCATCCCCAGCTCTGCCAAACCGAGCATGGCTGGGAGAGCTTCTGAAACCCAAATGCACCAGTTGGCTGTGATGCCTGAATTGCTCACGCAAGGGAGGAGTCCTCCCGCACTGTGACACCCTTGCTGCCATCTCCAGCCCCTCCATGTCCCTCCTACGGCTGGTGGGGGCCTGGCTGGGTTGGGTCCCATGGGCTCTCCCTCCCCTCACATGACCTACCCACGGGCACTGTGCCCTGGCAAGCTCTGCTCAGAGACCTACATCCCCATTTCCCCTCAGAAACTGCAGTTCAAATCAGCATCCACCCTCTCTGCTTAGTGTGAGCTGGGGCCAGCAGCCACAGAGCAAAAGCAAACTCATCCGGATTCCTGCTTCCCTTCCCTAGCCCTTTCAGAGAAACCTCTTGAAAAGCAGTCTATTTTTAACATGTGAAAAAGAGCATGTTCCTCCTCCTTCCTGCACTGACAGATAGGTGATTGCTCAAGGGACAGCCTTAAAATCGGGCCAGGCAAGATGAGATCTCCAGGAGACAGCCAGGTCTGGCATAGCAATGGGGCTGAGCCCAGGCTGCCATGTGGGGAGAGCCCTGCAAGCATCACCATCGACGTGCCAAGCACAACACTGCCAGGCTCAACACTGCCAGGCTCTAAGTCATGGCTCTCTGTCTCAGGCACGGGGAGTGGGATACGGGCAGGGGGTCAACCGTGCAGGGTGGTGTCTTGGGGAGGGATCGGTGGGGCCCTGAGGATGATGTGTCAGTGGTGAAGCATGCCTGTGTTTTCCCTATGCAGAGGTAACGCCAGGAGCAAACAGCCCCAAAACTGAAGGTCTTGCTATGTGTCAGTGCTGCTTCCTTGAGGAGTCTCACAGCAGCCCTGAGGTTGTCACCTCATCTCTCCCAGACTGCACTCGGCATCTCCCCTGGAGAGGAACAGTCAACTTTGACTCAGCTGGGGGAAGAAAAAAAAAAAAAAGAAATCAAAGTCCTTTGCTCCAGCAAGACTCAAAATAGGAGCTGTTTCCTCCCTGGGAAGAGGAAATTCCCAGCTCCCCACAGAGGAGCTTGTGCTGGCTGACTCTGTGTGACTGAACCACCCCGGGCTGCTCAACCTGAGGTTCTGCCCCAGTTCCCCACACCAGGACACACTGAGCTGCTGGGCTTCCCGCAGCCTGGAAGGGTGTCAGGCCACTGGGAAGGATTGCTCCTGTGAGAATCGCCGTGCTCAAGGATCCTTGCATAGGGTAGCGGTAGGACCTGACCATGTGCTTGCTGACAGTCAGTGCGCCCCATCCCTTTCTGGTCCAGCTGGTGCTGGCTACCTCCAAGCTCTGCAGAACTGACTGACATTTAGCTTGTCTCTCCAGGATAGCCCTGACAGGATTTTTATTCCAATATATGAGCCCTTCTCACTTTTCTGGGAAAAAAAAAATGAGCTGGGATGGGTGGGGGTGGGAATACCCCCAAGGGCTCACTGTGGCCATCCCATCCCTGTGCACCCTGCTCACCTCCTGGTCCCTGCAGTAGATTTGCTGAGCTGTTCACTACTGGTTTGAGCACATTTGGCAGGACAGTCCTCAAGCGGGCTCCTACATCTCTTGCTTCCACCTTGATGAGTTTTTTCAGGTTTCCTGCTCTTTTGGCAGACCTTCTGCTCTTCAGCATCAACCTTTTTTCCTGTTCTCCCCATTCTTTCCCATCAGCTGTGTGGGGGCTTTATGAGGTTGCTCTCTTTGCTCTTTGCTCCATGTTTTAGTGAGACTTTTAATAAGGCATTTTTCTACAGCCTCCAAGCAGCATAGAGGCCTCTGGCTTTCTGGACCATACCGCTAAGAGATTTGGGATTGACCTGTTTTTTACTTTTTTGACACATTTCCTCATTTTTACATGGTCTCTTTTCCTGAAATTGAATAACCATGTGCTGCATTTATTCGCCTGCTCTTCATTACCAAAAAATTAAAAGCAAGTGGTATTACAGCTGGCCTAGACCCTCCCAAGCTAAGCCCCATGTGCTGTGCAAGAGCAGGTCCAGAAAAGCATTTTCTCCTGGTGGGGCTCAGACTGCTTCTGGAAGGATGGCACCATGTACCACATGCAAAGGTGGTTTTCTTACATCTTGTCCCCTGGACACTTTGATCCAGTCCAGAAGTGGGTAGTTGAAGTGTCTCCCTAAAATCCCTAAGTATCTGTCTTTAGGTGTCTGGCATTGGTGCAGGAGCACTTGTAGGTTCGCCCTTGTTCAGTTGCCCAGACGTGAGCTGGCTGCTCTCCTGGCACTTGCAGGGGATCCAATTTACCTTCCTTATTTGTTGCAGTTATGCTGTTTATTTTCCTGCTGGCATTATCAGAATTATACTGAACATCAGCTGCATTCTGCAGCTCAGTCCCACCAGGCCACACTGGGTGATCTCCCCCAGCCACTTGCTTCTGGTTTAAATACTCTCTGGCACTGCAGTTATCAGTGCCAGCAGCCTAATTATTTTACAGTGAAAGAACAGCATCTCTGTCCTCTGCATGTCCCTTGCATTCCAAAAGATGCTCCAAGTCCTACCACAACTAAATGCCTCCTCTCTGACCCACCACTGTCTCATCCTCACACTCAGACTCCAGGTCTCCACATGTTTTGTGAGTCTCACCCCTGGGACTGGTAGGGTTTCAGAGAGGACCACAGGCAGGTCCTGTGCACCAGTGTCTGGCCAAACAGCCTGGATGTAGCTGCCAGCTCACCCTCCAATACTCACCTACCCCATGGTATGGCACCATCAATGTTTCTACTGTAGTCAGAGCATCTCCCCAGCAGTGTGTGAGGGCAAGGAGCATCAAGGCATCCTGGTGGGCTTGCTTATGGCATAAAAAGTAACTGCCACGAGGCACCACTTTCCCCAAAGAGCCTGACCTGCTGCCTAACCCTGGTGATGAGAAAACAGGGCATTTACCCCCAGCACTTACGAGCTGCCTTTGGCTCGTCTTCACTTGCTCAGCAAACACCCCTGAACAGGTCAGCACTTTCTTCAGAGCAAAGCTATGTGAGGAATTCCTCCTAAGGCAGCTGGACCCTTTCCAAAGAGGGCAGGCTGCCAAATTCCCACCCCTCCAGCCCCCGGCAGAGAAACAAGGTGCAAACTTGGCCCCTGGAGGCTTGCCGTGCACTTCCACTTCTGCCCTCATATCTACTGAGCTGGGGAAGAAGGGTTCCACTCCACTCTTCTACCATGCCTGGGTTGACTGCCCCAGGGAAAGGACTTGTCCTGCCCTATCTTTCCCCAGAGAGATCTTTGGGTGTCACAACTCTCCCCAAATGTAGCACCTAGAGCACACAGTTGTGTGTATGCAGCTCTCCACACTCCCCTCTCTCCTCTTAAGCAGCTCCTGGCACCACTGGGTGGTGGGTAGCAGAAGAGGAAGCTCCTGATATGCAGTTGGCATGGGGCTGGAGGATCCTTGGGCACTTGCTGGTATTGTTGCCTCCTGTGTTGTTTTTTTTTTTTACTCTTAAATCGCTTCTCAAAGCTCCAGCTGTTGTGCTCACATGCTGAGGCGAGACACTAGGCTTTCCCATAAGAGCACATCCCCAGCCCTTCTGGCACAGAGACACTTGCAGTGGTGTCTGCACAGGCAGGCTTTCTACCTGCTCTTGCTCTGTGAGTCCTGCAGAGTTTTAGACAGCAAGGCACAGAGCTCTGCCCAGTATGGCGGGCGCCCTGGTTCAGTGGCAGACAGACAGGCTTGGCAAGGTGGAGAAGCACACCCTCCAGGCATGGATACCAAACCACCCTCTGCATGTGGCAAAACCAACTGCAGTTTCTGAAACTTCCTGCTATTTATGAGCATGGCTGCTGGCTGCAGAAAGAGGATTCCTTATCTGCGTTGTGCTGCGAGTTCACAATTTTTCTGCCCTCCGCCCACTTCCCAGCCTCCCCAAGGCCCCTGGAGAAGGTGCAGCAACTGCAACTCCACCTGACCCCCAGCCCCTGAAGTTGGCTTTTTGGGACAATGCCCAAGCAGCACAGCTGGACACTCATCTACTTCATTTCCCTGGCTACCATTCATGGGTAGGAAAATTGGCTTTTTTCTCAAGCCCATCTGCTGGGAAGATGAAAGAGCATCTCCAAGGAATGTGACCCCTCTGTACATTCACTGGAATACTGAATTTGTTGGTTTCATTTACGGTTGGACTCAATGTTCTTGAAAGTCTTTTCCAACCTGAATGATTCTCTGATTTTATGATTCTAAGATAGAGCCAAGGGCCCTTGACAGCCAAGTGCCTAGGACAGCAAATGAGCAAATCAGCCTTGGCCAGTAAATGACATTTTCCAAAGTTTGGTGACCAAGATACGTCTGGGATTTCACAGAAGCTAAGATATCAAATGTTGGGGCTAATCTCAGCTCTGATGGAGCATCTCTGCAAACATGGTACCAGGCTCTTCCTTCCTTCCAGTTCAGAACTGGCAGATCCCCACAGAAAACATCCACAAACTCCACTTTTGGAAGAGAGGTGCAGGGAAACAAGTTACAGGGAGCTGACCGTGACCACACACGGGGAAGGGCACCATTGCTAGGCAGCTCCTGTCCACCCCTATCTTGAGCAGCAGCCACAACCAGAGCTGAACGCTTAAGGCACCAGGTGGCCAACTCCTGGTGCTCAAACCTTGGGTTGCTCTGAGTGTCAGGCCCCTGAGGACACTAATGGATCTTGATGACCCTAAGCAGCCTCACCTGGGACCCCTACCCACACATCCTCCAGCTGTGAGCCCTGTGCTCACTTCAGCTCAGCCCTGAGCACCTGGTCCTGGCCTGAGCCATGTGAGGGCAAGTTTTCGGATGCCTCTGTCTCCAGATAGACCTTGGGCCTGTGTGACAGGTAGCTTATCTCCAGTGCTGTTTTCTGTGTGGACCTCATACTTGTGTGGTAGACAGGTCACATTCAGCCCGTCTGCTGGATAACCCTTGGACAGACCTTGCAGGTCTTTGCGTCTGACCCCATCTCCTGGATGGAGCCCTCAGGTCCATGCTGCAGCCTTGCTGCTGGGGTTGCCTCCAGCCCCCTGTTCGGCTGCTCCCGTCTGGACCTCGGCCCAGGTCTATCCTCTTGCTGTGGCTGCTGACAGACCCTGTTACCTGCACATAGCAGGGCTGGGAGGGAGCTCCAGCAAAGCAGGTCAGGGCCGGAGCACAAGAGGCACTGGCTCTCCCGCGCTCGCTCTGGGGAGCCTCCGCGGGGGCCAGACCGGCTGCCAGAGCAGGGCTGCGCTGCCGGCCTCTTACCCGGGGTTTCGCTCCCTGTTCCCCAAAGGCTGCAGGTGCGAAGCCGAGAGTAGGCTCTCCGGCACCTCCGAGAGAAATTTTGTTGGCACCCTGCCCGTTTGCTGGCAGGGACCCTGCCCGGCTGGCCGCACCCTCCTCCTCCTCCTCGGCAGCCACCATGCACGGCGCTGCGGAGGGACGCCCTGGCTGCTGGGCACTGTCCTCGGTCGCCCTTTGGTGGGGTTGCCCTGCCCTCTGCCGATCTGCGCAGCAGCGAGCCCGGCGCTGAGGAATCGGCCGGCAGCGGCTGCCTTGCTGGGCCCCCAGGCAGCGAGTGCAGGGCAGAAAACCTCTACAGCTGCCCGAGGGGTAACTGCTGCTCCGGCAGAAAGCGAGCAAGATGCGCTCTCGGCCGCTCGCCCTCCCTGCGCGGGCTCTGCAGGGCAGTGGCACGTAAAAGCGGGAGTCCGCAGCCAGGGACCCCTTTTCCCGGGCCTGCTGCCTTGCTGGAAAACCAGGCGGGTTTGGTGTCAGGGAGGCGAACAGCAACGGCCCCATCAGCAACAGAGATGCCTATCCTGCTGCTGCAGCGAGATGGGGGCTGCCGTCATAGCTGGGATGGGGATGGCTGCCCGGGGGTGCACCCGCCTCACAGGAGGAGCAGGGCAACAAGGCTGAGTCCTGCCAGCTGCTGAGCAGGCCGAGGCACCTTCACAAGAGCTGCTGGGACAAAACGGCTCCCCGGGGCAATTACCTGGTGGGTTACCTGGATTTCCAACTCCTCCTGTTTATTCCCCATGCTGCATGCATTGGTGTACAGGTGTTTCAGGGAGCGAGCTGAGCACACTGATTTCACTCTAGGAGGATGGGAAGCCTTATTTCCCATGCTGCGTGTTTTGGTGTGCAGGCGTTTCAGGAAGGAAGTCAATTGTGTAGGTTTCACCCCAACACTGGCCTGCCACCGTTAGGCTCAACTCTAGTGAGACAGATTTCATCCCTTTCCTCCTATTCCTTGACCGTTGAGGAGCCAGGATGAAAAAGCTGGCACAAGGGGGCATGGGACACAGATGGGGACAAGTCTCACTCCAGCAGCATGGGGCCAAGGGCAAGTAGCAGAGCCCACCCTCTGCCCCAGCTCCAGCTACTGGACTCTCCCCACAGCCACAGCTACGTGAGGGCAGAACGGTGGGATGCAGCTCAGGGAGGCAGC
>WTSP01136425.1:0-12218 GCA_025331215.1 Actenoides lindsayi | reverse complement strand
CAAGTCTGGTGAGGAGCAGCTGAGGGACCTGGGGTTGTTCAGCCTGGAGAAAAGGAGGCTCAGGGGAGACCTTCTTGGTCTCTACAGCTCCCTGACAGGAGGTTGGAGCTGCATGGGGTCGGGCTCTGCTCCCAAGGAAGAAGAGATAGAACAACAGAAAACAGCCTCAAGTTGTGCGAGGGGAGGTTTAGGTTGGATGTTCAGGAAAGAAAAACACAAACCCAAACACACACACACACCACAAACACTTCCCCCACAAGGGTTGTCCAGGCCTGGCCCAGGCTACCCAAGGCAGGAGCGGAGTCCCCATCGCTGGAAGGGTTTCAAAGCCATGGAGATGTGGTGCCAAGGGAACAATTCTATGATTGTAAGTGTGGAAAGACAAGGGGGAACTGGAGGCACTGTCAGCCACACCTGCAGAAGTGGAGCCAAGCACGAGAGCAGCCCAGGCACTAATTACAGAGAGACTTATCCACACCAGAGAAGCACAGACAGGGCAAGTCAGCACATGAAGCCACCTGCCAGGCAGCCCTTTGGGTCAAGCCATCAGGAAAGCTTTGCACAAGAGGCTCCTGTGCTCTTTGGCCAAGACAAGAAGGCAAGCAGATACTTCACAATCACCAAATAAAAAAAAGCTGAAATGAAGCTAAACCTCAAAGCTCTTGCATGCCCCCAAAAACAAGAACACAGCGAAAAATCACCTTCAAGCCTACGGGGAGGCTTTCTTAACACAAGCTCCTACAGAGACAAGAAGCAGCAATCAAGTAACAAGGAGCCTTCTCTCCCTGTATAACTGGCGCCTGCACCATGGGAAGCATCACCTACTGAGCCAGCAGATAAAAAGCAGTGCTAAATGCTTTCTCTAAGCTATCTGGAGACCACCTCTCCCTGCCCAGCAAGGCAACTCCTTGCAGCACGTTGCGCACTTCACTGGTCCAAAGCATCTTCTGAAGACCAGAATAAAGCATAATTGCTCAACTCAAACCTCAAAACTCAGAGTTCAGAAGCAGCCTGGGACAAAACAGGGCTAGTACAAGGCTTCCCCCCTGCCACCACACATCTACTTCAGCCCCCAGGCCACAGTGACCTTCAAACTGAACCCCAAACACCCCATCACACTACAACCCAACATCTGCCTGCCCCAGGTGTGTACCCGGCCTCCACCAGCCACAGCAGATGCTCTCATCTTTCCGCTACAAAGAGTGCTCCTGCACTAAAACACCTTCTTGGTGGTCAGTGCGTTTAATTCTTGCACAAAGCCCCCCTGAGCCAGGCTGCAAAGATCCTCCTTCCTTTGGAAGGACCCCAAGCTCTTAGTTATCCTGAGCAGCTTTACAGTCACCTTTGGGTATTGGGGAGCTCTGACATCACCGCTACAAAACAGAGCCAACATGTCTAATATGAGCAGCAGCAGCTAAGCTCAGGAAGCTGCATGTGTTTTGAGGTGGTAATGATGAAAGTTTTAAGCACATAAAAGGCACTGGAAGCATTTCCCACATTTCCTCACAGGTCCCACTTCAGGGATATGTTTTTACCACCCCCCTTTTCAAACCTAACGTTAGCACCAAACCCACCCTTCCTCCCCTTTTGACATGACTTTAAAAAGGCTTCTCCATAAAGAGCAAGGACCTGATAGCAGTAGGTGATGAAACCTTCCTTTTGTAATCTGTTTACTGGTGCAAGAGGAAGCGCTCGTACAGTCCTCCACATCCAGGAAATATTGACTAAGAAGCAAATAGAGATCTAAAAAAAAAATTTTAAAAACCAAACAAAACCCAAAAACCCCGAAGATAACACCAACAGCACATTAACAGGCAACTCAAGCTCCTCACCACCTCCCTCACTGCTGTAGTTGACAAACTTAGGGTTTACAGAGACAAAAAGCTACCAAAAAATCACTAATCTGCATTTATTGTATTTAAAAAGCGCACACACACACAGAGAGAAAGAGGGAGTTGCTGTAAATGCCACAGAAGTCACAAGATGCATCTCAGATGATGTTAAAAGTGGAAGTGTTGCAAGAACATCAATGCAGCCAAGATGCAGTTGGGAAGGACATGATGCTTCAGAGAACAGGAATCCCAGTTTGTTTAAAAAAAATCCTTAAGATCCAAATGTATGACTTATTCTTGGTAAGACAGGGAAATTCCAGTGCTTTAAGTTTTGAGGGCTTTTAATTTCCTTTAGGTGAAGGGAAATTTTACGTTCTGGTTAAGTTCATGCATAGTCTTTGACAAGCTGAAAGCACAGACATTTTTCTCAGTATTACAATACTCCCTGGAGTCCTCCATGAACTTTAGACTTCTACAGTGATTGGCAAAGTAGACACGGAGGCCATTATAGCCTCCAACAACAGGCAAAGCAGGAGAGTAGGTTGACAACCCAAGAAGATGAGAGAAACAGATGGAGTGAGTTGTTCCAGCCTGCAGCAGGAGCGGGATAACAGGATTCACACCCTATGTTACTGTTAAGCTCTGGATCATCTTTCCTCATTATTAGGTGCTCTACTGTGATCATTGCCATACCTCCAGAGGGGCCTGTGGAACACCAACCTTTGTGGAGCACACAGCAGTGGGGTCAGAGCACAGTTCTTCCTCCTCTTCCTCCAGGCTAGCAGGGCTTGGGGCCTTCTGGCGTTTTTCTGGTGTTTCTTCATCATCTTCATTTCTCCTTCTCTTCTTTTCCTGAGTGCAGAAAACGACCAGCTTGCTTCCTGGCTTGTTCAAACTGCTTACTACGCACCAAAAGTGATTCCCCCCCCAGCCCTGTCTCCCAGGCTTCCTGCTTTACACTAAACAAACATGTGAGCACAGAAACTTGGGAGTTCACATTATCTACTTCTGAAATGTCCAGGAAGAAACTCATGTGTCATTTGGGGGTGGGGAGGGTCAGGGGGGAAAGAAGAAAGGTTTAAAAAGAAATTTTGCAGGATCAAGGTTTCAAAATGATATGAAGTGGGGTCCTCACATCAGTTAATAAAGATTTCTTACCAGTACTGCAATAGAAAAAAATGTGGCTTTCTCATTTAGAGGCCACAAGGAGAGAAAGAGCATCTGCCTTTAGAATAAAGGGCTGGAAAGAGTCAGGCAGGCAGTTCAAATGCAAAAAGCACACCAGCCTCAGTAAGGCAAAATCCATTTACAGCCAGAGACTGGTGAAGCTCAGTCACCCTAAGGTTAGGGCTTGCACACTGATCACCTTCCAGCTTGGTCTCTCTCATTAACACCTCATTAGAAGAGCAACAAAGACCTCAGCTGGGAGCAATGCAAGATTTAGAGAGACATCGAGCCAAAGTGCTCCAAAGGTGCAATAAATGCAAGGGGGGGGCAAGGGCAGTACGATTTAGATTTGAACTCTCCTAAGAGCTACTCACTGCTCACAAAGCCACAGGACAAACAGTAGCACTTTGCTTCTCAATACTGCGCAGAAATGAGTGACTCTCACAAGAGGGCAAGGGCTGCTTCCAGTGACGCCAAGAAGGCCCATCAGCAAGAGCATCACCAGGACCAGATCATGCCATGAAATCATGTCTACATGGACTTGACACACAGCATCACAAGCAGCAATGGTGAGCTGAGTTCTTGGGTACCAGACCCCTGCAGAGAGAAGATCAGCTCCTCATGATCCCACCTCCTGATTATCTCTCTCCTCTTCTTCCTGCTGTTGGGCCAGCTCTTCCTCCCCAATAACCACATTCTCCTCACAGATCTCCTCCGGGTTTTCCTGATCCAGCTGAATCTGCTCCAGTTTGGCCTCAGCTTCCCTCACACCACTGTCCTCTTCTTGATACGACTGTCGTGGAGACCTAGAGGTAGGGGAGCGAGGTCAAAGACACAAAACACATTATGAGCCTACAGGCATCAAGTGGCTCAGGCTTCTAGGAATACAATTTTACCACTCCAATCCTACAAACTTGCTTAGTGTTTTATGTGAGGACTCATAGCCACTTCACGGTCTCATTCAGCTCCAGGCACCCAGATCTAACAGCAGTGACATCACACTCCCACACTCTGAATGTTCAAGGTGCAGCTTCAGTAAGAGTTTGGGCAGATCTGAAGGTATCTGCACCTTTCTATCCTCACTGCAGGCAAGACCCACTCAAAAACAGAGATCAGACCCTCACTCAAACCCCAGGCAGGGTGGGCACTACCACCAGGACACAGTGCTGACTCAACTCTCTGCTTGGCTACAGCCAAAATCTCAGGTGAACCAATGTGCTCCACGGTCCTGGTGCACAAACACAGATCTGACGCTGCTCCTGCAGTTCCCAGCATTGGTGCTCCACGTTGAATCAAACAACGCTCTCCCCTGCCTCAACTCATCTTCCATGTTAACAAAGCCTTTTAATGAAGGAGGCTCCAACTGATGACCACGTGCATAACCACACATGTGGGGGTTGGGTTTTGTTTGCAAGAAACAGCGTTTCACCAGCACTGATCTATCCACACCCAACCCCACAGAATCACAGAAAGGCTGGGGATGGAAGGGCCCTCTGATGATCACCTGGCCCAAGCCCCCTCCTCCATCAGGGTGACCCAGAGCAGGGGCCCAGGATCACAGGGTTCAGGTGGGTTTGGAATCTCTGCAGAGAAGGAGACTCCACAGCCTCTCTGGGCAGCCTGGGCCAGGCTCTGACACCCGCACAGCACAGAATTTTCTCCTCCTGTTCAGATGGAACCTCCAGGGTTCCAGTTAGTGTCCATTGCCCCTTGTCCTGTCACTGGGTACCACTGACAAGAGTCTGGTCCCATCCTCTTGTCCCCTGCCCTTTAGCTAGTGATCCGATCCCCTCCATCTTCTCCAGCTGAACTACCTCAGGGCTCTCAGCCTTTCCTCAACAGAGAGATGCTCCCATCCCTTCAGCATCCTTGTAGACTCCACTGGACTCTCTCCAGTAGTTCTTTATCTCTCTCGAACTGAGGAGCCCAGAACTGGACACGAAAGTCAAGACAAACCTCCATTTCTCCCTACTGGAATAAATGACATCTCACTTGCATCACTCATGTCATAGCCCAACAAAACAAGGGGTCCCAAGGCAGCCAGGATCATCCCTTGGCTTTGGTTTAAAAAACCCCCATGAGGTTTGTACAAGAGGATTCTTAAAGATGTCCCTGCTCCCTGCAGGGGGGGTTGAGCTAAATGATGTTTAAAAGGTCCCTTCCAACCCAAACCAGTCAATGCTTTCCCCACGTCTCTGAAGCTGCAGAGAGGAGCTCCAGAGGTATGCTGAAGCCATCAGCTTTGCAAACGCAGAGCAGACCATGCCTCTGGGCACGGAGTCAGTGGGAGCACATCACCCCAGAGCTCTCACTGGCTCCCAGCCACACCCCAAGATGTTATTGCCATCTTACATTCCCCAGCCAAAGAATAAACTTTCTCCTCCCACCCATTTCTTAGAAAAAAAAAAACCCAGCTTGTGACAGCAGGGCTAGAGAGCTGGCTAGCGAGCGACTGCCAAAGTGCAAGGCTGACTCACCACCTCTGCCCCACCAGCCAGCACCAGGACACAGAAAAAAGGTCAAGCAAGACTCTTCCACCTACCTCTGCTGCTGGGAAGGCAGCTCCCAGGACAGCCACCATTCAGTCCTCCTCACTTGGTTTGCTACTAACCATACTCCCATGACAACACAGTTGCTAACAGCAAACAGGCTCTGAAGGACCAGGTAACTCATTTCTCTGAGCCTTTTGTGATGTCTTTTGCACTATCACAATTTTATGAGGCAGCTCATCTCACACAGCTCCCCTCCCCCCCGAGAAAAGAGCTGAAAGGGAAAGATGCCTTAACACCAAGGCCCTCAAGGGATGCACAAGCTCCTCTAGCTCCATCTAACAGAGAGCAACTACCCCTATCCCTTCATTCATAGCCACCACCAACTAAACACCGCTCACATAAACAAAAAGGGTTTGCTCCATAGTCAGTTAAAAGAGGAGCTGGGAAACCCCAGCCACAGTGCTGCCCATCCCAGCCAGACCCTACCTGTGCTCACACAACACTCCAAGCCCGTCCTTCAGATGCAGCCATTGACCAAGGACAATGCTGTTGAAGGAACTTGCTAGGGCACAGTCACCCACTACAAAACAGGCACAGCTTCTGCAAAAAGCCCACTCACTAGGAAGTCCCCAAGGGCTAAAATGCCTCTTGTAGCCAGCTTCTAGCTAACTACCTGCTCACCTTTTAAAGCACCACCCCTCTCTGATGGGCTTCACCTGCCATAGAGGCACCTCCCCTGCTCACCACCCTCCTGCCCTGCCACAGAATAAACACCAGCATCGTGTAAAAAGCCAAGGAGCAATTTCCAGAGAGGATAACACAACCCTTCAAGCCCATTCTCCTTTGAAGGCTGAGGAGGAAAAGCAGCAGCCCTTCTCTTGGGACAAGTTCTTTGCAAGGGGGTGTGGAAATAGGAGGCAGCAGGTCAAAGAGCAGATGGGGCTGATTTTGAATTGCTCCCACCAATGTGATTATCAGCTCTGTGGTGAGCTGCTTGAGCAAGGCTCGTGGAGTCAGGGCTGCAAAGGTACAGCTTGCAGGGCGGCTTGGCTGCAGTGTTTGGGAATAAGGAAGAAAGAAGCGAGCTCTGTTTATTTGTTCAGCAGTAAATATTAATCTTAGGCATTTCTTCAGTCTCAGGGGTAAAGAAGAGGCTATGTCATCACAGGGGCAACATTCCCTATAAAATCACGCTGCCGAGAGAGCTGAGTCATGGGGTTCACATGCAGGTAGATGGTGTCCAAGGGAAGTGCTTAGGGCAGAAGTTTCGCTCAGCTCAGCAAGGGAAGGGTGCTGTGAGATGGGGACTGAAGAGCTGGCACACAAGCACCTCTCAGGGCCCTTTGCTGCCTGTTTTACCCCTGCTGAAAGAGGAGTCAAGCTCAAGGTGGTCTGGGGCCATAACACCCACTATGCTGACATGAGCCAGGAAGGAGCAATAACTTAGAACAGCTTTTTAGGCTGGCCTGGATTATGTTAGAGGCTGTTTCAGCCCCTGCAGCAGCTCAGGTGGCTTAAATCCACTGTTGTCACTCCTCCAAACCCCAGAGTTCTGGCAGGCTGCCATTGCTTGGAGTGCAGAGCTCAATCCAAACATCCCTGGAGCCTGGGGCCGTCCTGGAGCCTGTTTCTCCCCACTACCCAAAAGGCAGGAACATGGGGCCCATCCTGCCCTGCAGATGCTTCAGCCTCTGGCCTCATTCTTATGTGTGAGAGGCTTGACCTGGGCTTGGTCACCCCCCTTCAGAGGCCGTTCTTTGGTTGGGCACATTGGTTCCTGGCTGTGTCCCACCCACCTCTGTTTGCGTTGTTCCAGCTTCTGGGACCAGTCGCTGAACCCCTCATCCTCTTCCAGTTCTGAAGTCCCAGATGGCTTAAAGTCATAGCTGAAACACAGCAAGAAGGAAAATTAGAATGACAGAGATGCAAAAAAATACACCAAACCTGTCCAGAAAGAGTCCCAACCTGATACGATCCTTCTGTCCTTCCCACCTGAAGCCTTATGCTCTGTTACAGGAAAGATGTCTTTGCCACATGCTTAGGAACACCCTTGTACAAAGTGGGTCTCTTGGGGCATCACTGCAAGATGGAGAGGAAGAAGGAGCAGCCCCACATCTCTAACAGGAACACCCTAATACCTGTCTGGTCTCTCGGGCCGTACGCAGGCGAGCAAAAAGACAAGCAGCATATCAAAAACAAAGAGTCCATGGTTTTCTTCTGCACCAGACCTGATCCCAGCTTGTTTGGACCAGAGGTGCTTCAAACTCAGTTGCTGCTTGTCATAATGCTTGTACACGGCCCCAGAGAAAAGCTATCAGCAGGAGCTGGCCTGAACAGATTGCTGGATGAGGAAGGTGTGAAGACCTAAAGATCAAGTTCATCGAATCATAGAATCATATAATGCTTTGAGTTGGAAGGAAACTTAAATATCATCTAGTTCCAACTCCCCTGCCATGGGCAGGGACATCTTCCACTAGACCAGGTCGCTCAGAGTCCCACCCAGCCTGGCCTTGAACATTTCCAAGGATGGGGCATCCACAACTTCTCTGTGTCTCACCACCCTCACAGTGAAGAATTTCTTCCTAATATCTACTCTAAATCTACCCTCTTTCAGTTTAAAGCCTTTAAACCTCATCCTGTCCTACACTCCCTGACAAACCGTCCCTCCCCAGTTTTCTGACAGGAACACTTTAAGTACAGAAAGGCTGCTATAAGGTCACCCTGGAGCCTTCTCTTCTCCAGGCTGGACACCCCCAACTCTCCCAGCAGAGGGGTTCCAGCCCTCCCAGCATTGCTGGGGCTCCTCTGGCCCCGCTCCAACATGTCCCTGTCTCTGCCATGCTGAGCACTCCCGAGCTGGCCCCAGCACTGCAGGAGGTTCTCCCCAGAGTCCTGGGAGCAGAGGGGCAGGATCCCCCCTTCCCCTGCTGCCCACGCTGCTGGGGGTGCAGCCCAGGGTGCAGTGGTTGTTCTGGGTTGGATCCTCACGTTTCCCTACAGCTTAGAGCCAGTCACATGCCCTTCATGACCCTGGTTCCTCGCCATGACCACGTTCCTGCTGCGGAGAGCTGCAGCCCTCCCAGGGCGCACAGCTGCCGGCACCAGATGCGGGCTGGCCGTGCATAGGGATTGTTGGGTTCTTTCCTATTTCCTTCCTTGTGTTCACAAGGAGGCTCGCTACCCAGCCAGGGGTCCTGAGAGAGCAGCGACGTTGCAAGTGCTGACCTCAGGAGGTGGCTTCACGTATGGTTTTGGGACACAGGGCAGTCACATCACCTGGGAAGGGGAATTAGGATGCAGAACTCACAGATTAGTTTAAAACTCAGAGGTTTGACATACATAATAAGCATGGGTTGAGTCTTTTCCTTGCCTTTTGGGGCGCTTAGGAGGTGTCAGGAGATGTTTGACCTCCTATAGGACCCCAGTGGCTTGAAATATGGGGCATTTCTCTGAGATTCAGGAGTCTCCTATTGAACTGACTGCAGGAGCTGAGGCTTTATGCAAAAAACCCATGTGCTCTCACCAGGCTCAGCAGGAAGGGTGGCTGGGGGGCTGCGCACTGAAAACAGCTGCTCAGCCGCAAGTTTGGGTGCAGCCCAGCCCCTTCTGCACCTCAGCATCCCCTGTGAGTGGGGATGCCATGCAGGTCTAGGACACTGCAGTCCGGGCTGGGTTATTTTCTGCTGCATGCATAGCTGTAGCTCGCGGATGCCCCAGGATAACACAGGAATTTGATGCAGAGCCAGGACAGGACCATGGATCTGCCGAGTCCCTGCTCATGACTTCAGGCAAGCTGCAGCAGTCACAATGCCTAAGGCAGAATCACTACAGTATTTGTGGCCCTGGCCGCAAACATGTGCTCAGGCCATGGGAAAAGCTCCAGGGAGCAAGGGGGACTGACCAACTGCTGTTTGAAAACCAGTTGCCTCTGCAAACACAGCCCCAGGGGAAGCACAGAGCCAGGCCAGCCCCACCAGCACTGTTGAAGCTGCCAGCCACCCCTCTGGCTGCCAAGGCCATGTCTTTCCCGCAAACCCACTGTTTTGAAGGTAATTTATCTTTTTTTTCTTAGTGGGGGGAGTGGAGGAGAAGCTTTGCTGTGTCCCTTCGCTGCAAGGCAACACCGCGGGTGGGTTTGCACAACCAGGAGTGACATGGATGGGATGAGTCCCAGCATGGGAAGTGTTGAGGGAAGGAGGGGGAAGTGTTTACACAAGAGAGAGTGAAGCTTTTCAGAAGATGAATAGCCAGGGCTGCCCCCAGCTGCATGAGCAAGCCCAGGTGGTTGTCAGCAACTGCAGCAGAAACCAAGGGGATGCTCAGAGAAGAAAAATCCTTCTGGTGAAGCCTGGCCCAGCAAGATCAAGCATCGTGGAGCAGGGAGCAAAACGCCTAATTTTAGGAGTTGTTGTTCTTGTCGTTGTCATTTGCAGATGCTTAAACATGACATTAATTTGGGCAACACCACTGGTCCCGTGGGGTCAGCAGCAGCTCTGTGCCTATGCCCATGGAAACGAAGCCTGCAAGCTTGGTTACTGGGGCTGCTGGTCTGTGCCCAAAGCCACTCACGGCACCTCCTGGTAAAGCAGAGACTAGAGATATTGTTTGCCATTTCAGAAAGAACTATTTTCCAGCCCTCAAGTGAATAATAATGAATATTATTAATTTCTAGAGTTGCCGTTTGCTTTTAGAGCAGACTGCAGCGGGTTTGTCTGCAGAATATCACTGGGTGTATCTCCACAAAAGATCCTGAAGGTTCTTTGCAAGGCTTTTGGACACCACCCCACACTTTTAGACACACCCAGCTGGGACAGGTGAGCACTTGCTGGGCACCCAGTGCAGGGATCTGCCTGCGGCTGTGCATCACATCCTCAAGCACGTGTCTGTCTCCACACACCAGGGACTTCCATTAGTTTTGGTGTAGGATGATGCAGAAGCTGAAATATAAGCAGGAGCTGAAATCCCTAGTGATGGGGACTCTGTCTGAGCTCAGCCTTACTCAAGCTGTCCTAGTTTAAGCTCTCTGGGCAGTAGAACACCCAGCCCCCACCCAAAAAAAAAGAGCAAAGGGGGGATTCCAGCTTTTTTTTTTTTTCCCAAACCAGAACCACGCTATTTGTTAGTCTGTGCTAAATCCCCCGCCCCAAACCTATCCGGGACATTCCCCACCTCCCCAAACCACCAAGACACCCGCTGCATGGATGCAGGAAGGGTTTGCTGCAAGGAGAGAGCGTGCCACCGAAGGATTTATCCGTAGGTGTTTCTTACTGGTTTTCCTCTGCCGGCCCCACACTCTCCGAGCAGGAGACAGTGCCGTTCAAGCCTTCTTCTGCCTGGGACCTCAGCTGCTTCTCCCGCTCCCGCCGCCGCCGCTCTCTTGCCGCCTCCTCCTCATCTTCCACGCTCCACTGTGCTGTCAGCCTGCCAAGCCAGAGGGAAAAACCCAACCTTAACACCAGCGGGCAATGCCTGCGATAGTGCCCTGAGGTTCCTGGGCTCCTCCTGGCATGCGGGGGGCTCCTACAGAGGAGCTTTCCCACCACACCATGAGGGATGGTCCTCGAAGCGGCATCCCCGCCTCCATCTGCACAGCTCTGCAGCAGGACCGACCCACGTGCAAGGATAAGGTGGGACACACGGACTGGGAGAGGGGTGCGGGAAAGCCTTTCCCAGCCCTGAGGAAGATGTGGTGTGTATCCCCCTCCTCCCAGACCAGCCACCCTCCTGCAGCCTGGAAGCCCACTGGAAAGCACCATTTCCTGCAAAGCAACTTTGCACCTCAGGAAGGGTTTGTAAAAGGGTAAAGGGTCTTGCAGTGCTGCAAGAAATCCCACACCCCCATCTCCAGCTTTGGCCCAAGGAGGGAGAGATCTGCACCCAGTGGGTGAGTTTCCTTCAGTGCTTCAGCTGCTCCAGCCTGACCAGGAGCAGAGGGAACAGCGGCGGAGGGCAGCGGCTGTGTCCTGCTCTGCCTTGCCCAGCTTCCTTCCTCTCGTGCAGAGCAGAAAAACCTGCCCTGGCTTCTCCCGGCCATCTCAGGGGCTGGATAATAATGCCTCTGTCAGCGGAACGGCCTCCTGTATCCCTGAGGAAGCGATAAGGCAGCCGCCACATTCCTCCTCCGGCGATAACCCCGGTCCCCACGCGGCATCAGCTCCTGTTCCACCCCTCCTGGAATGAAGGTGGAAAGGGACACACTACCACAGCACGGTCACTGCTCACCCAAAGGTCCGGTGACAGCAGCTGGAGCAGGGCAGGTATGACCTGTGGCACCCGAGGCTGATGCTCGGGCAGATGTCCCCTCACCCACCTTGCTCATGGCTCAGCAAGGTCCAAATCAGACCACGATGGCTGTTTCTTGGGGTTTGCAGGCCTGATTACAGAAATGCTCTTGTGCAAGGCACACACACAAGAGACTGGAAGGTGATCTCCCACCAGTAGCAGGACCCAGTCCAACCTGTGTGTCCCCTGCTGCAGGTAACCCCCAAGAGGTGCAATCCCTATAGGGTGAACCTGCACAGTAGGAAATATGGTGAAATGCCAGTTCAGACTGGGACAAAGAGCTTGTGAAAAGGAAAAGTTCTGGGCCCTTTACTTCTGGAAGGACATTGAGGGGCTGAAGCGTGTCCAGAGAAGAGCAACAGAGCTCGGGAAGGGTCTAGAGCACAAGTCTGGTGAGGAGCAGCTGAGGGACCTGGGGTTGTTCAGCCTGGAGCAAAGGAGGCTC
>WTSP01136424.1:0-12245 GCA_025331215.1 Actenoides lindsayi | reverse complement strand
CTTCTTACCCTCAAGCAGATGAACACTCCCACCCAACTTGGTGTCAGCTGCAAACTTACTGAAGGTGCACTCTATCTCCTCAGCCAGATCATTGATGAAGATACTACAGAGAACTGACCCCAGTTCTGAGCCCTGTGGGACAACACCTGTGACTATCTGCCAACTGGATTTAACTCCATTCACCACCACTCTTTGGACTCATCCAGACAGACAGCCTTCTACCCAGCAAAGACTACACTGTCCAGGTCATGAGAAGCCAGTTTCTCCAGGAGAATGGACACAGTTTTGATGCATGTCAAATTAACCTCAGTGACACGTTCAAGGCCTCATTGTGCAAGATAGTCTGGGAAGGTGGAGTGGTCAGACAGGAGACTTGCCTGCTGCACCAGGCAGGAGCTTCTCACCATTCCTTAAGTCACTGTGCTCAAGCCAGGCAGAGAGGGGATGGAAAATCCTTTGTGTCATTGTCAGAGACGGTGTCAGAGACTGTTGTTTGTCTCAACATTGCTGCACCAGTGTGTGCAAACATCAAAGCACAAACTGAGCGACGACTAGACCACAAAGTTCATACAAACTCAAATAATGAACTAATTCTGAGAACTGCAACCTAACCTCTGCACATGCCCCCAGACCCAGGGCTTGGAAGACTGAGGGGTCCAGAGACCCCTGAAGACAACCTAAGACCCTTCAGAGATGGTATTGGGCATACGTGCCACCGCCAGGTTGTTGTGTGGTTAAGCAACATAATTAAGGATGAATATTCAACAGGAAAATCCAATAAAAGAGCAGGAACAACCAACATTGGACGGAACGTTCTCCCACCAGACTTGGAAATGAATCGGATTGATGGGACACTGCAGATCCATGGTGGTAGCTACCACAACTGACCCTTTTCTTCCTTTTTAAACTCTCTCTCTCTCTTTGCTTTGTGAACTTCTTGTTGCGCAAATAAAGTCACTTGGTGCTTGACTCTGTTTTGAGTCTTAATTCTGTTCCCAAGAATACGATCAAAACCTTGCTCTGGTCTATGACCAGCACGTGATAGTCATACATCCTGTCTGCTTCTTGGGCCTGTCCCAGGGAAGGCAGGATGTAATTCCAGTAGTTGGTCTTTCTCTTGCACTACCTGATACTACTCAATCTACTCACCTCTTCTCAGCTCTGTCACTGAAGAGAGGAGTTCCTCTTCCTGGGTACACCTCCCACGGGTGTGCACACTGCTGCTGTCTGATCGTGGCATTAGAGTAGGGCACCAGAAGTGCAGCATGTTCCTACCAGAGCTATGTCTGTGCAGCTGCACCAGTCGTGATGGGTGCAGAGCTTATAGAGGCCACATCTTTCTGTCTGGTGGACACCATTGCTCCCTGGTTGAGCTGGCAGAGCATCAGCATCCTTCCTGCACACCCTTTGAGATGAACTGCCACGCAGACTGCTGCATCACATCCTTGCTGACATGCCATGCTGTGGTCACTGGCACGCCCTAAGGGTTTCTTTTATAGGTCTGGTGGGCTTGTCCACTGTTGCTCCTGGTCCCACCCAGATCCCACCAGACACTGTCATGAGTAAGCTGTGGTGTCCTGGCAGCTCACTCAGCTCCCCACGAGGTTCCTTCAGTTCAGGAAACCCTGGGAACCCTCCCCGCCTCCATGTACCATACTAGAGTGCTCCATGGCTGATCCTGCTGGCACCAGAGCTGATCAGCTCAGTGACTGAATTTGCACAGCTTCAGCCTGAAAACATGGGTAGACCAGTCCCAGAGAGACTCCACTTAAGAGCTGTGCATGCTTGGGATGACAGCCATGCTACTGAAAGACCAAAAGGCTCCTTCCAATTATCCAATCTTACTTCAAGGCAGAGAGCCTCATGTACTTGCATCAAGCAATATCTTTTCTTATGGAGTCAATCCTGCCTTCCAGAAAGACATCTCTGAAGATGATCAGAACAAAACTTCCTTAAGGAGATTTTTCTTTCTTTCTTTCTTTTTTTTTTTTTTAATCAGCTAAACTTTCTGTCTTTGGTTCCTGAACTGAGGTTTTTGCTGTCTTTCCCATGAAGACAACAAGTTACCAGTTTTCTAATATTTTTCTTTATTAAAAGGTACGTCAATCACCTTTTCCAACCAAACTTAAGTTGAAGTAAATGTCAATGTTTTTAAAAAATGGAGCATTCTTATTCAACCATTGTTTAGGAATAAAACACTAATAAATACTGGCTGCATAGAGTTTGTATAGATACTAGCCCTGCTCCTTTCCACACAGAAATGTTAGTATGATTTGGAGGAAGTCCTTGTGAATACAGTTTCACTTCACTGCACATGTAATTACCTTATTACCTTTTATAACAATGGTCCAGTAGCAGAAGAATCTCATTTCCTATTGATCTTTACTTGGTATCATTCCTCGATTGAAAATGCAGGAGAGTCATCCTATAATTATTGCATTTTTCAACAGTTTCAGTATTCATACTTTAATTTAGCATGACAGAGGAGTCATCCTTTAAAAAATGACCATTAAGAGTTCTGTAAACAAGATTTTATATATTACTTTTTTTCCATAATTGATGATGATATTGACCAGCTGCCTTTGATAATCTTTCTGGCTCCACAGGGTAAAAAAAATACCTAAAAATCTTCCTGCTTGTTTCAAATATTGCTTCCTTTCCAGTTACTAGGGAATGTCAACTTAACTTTCAAGCCTTATGGGAAAACAGGAATCATGCAGAAAGGAGTATCTATGATCCTAGAAGAGGAATTTAATATTGTAGAACTGCAAGATGTATGATGTGACACTCACTGGGGAGAAAGAATTTATCTTCTCTTTCAGTACATTCTGGCTGTTGAAAAGTATTCATGCTGGCATTTTATGTAATTCACTCCAAGAAATATCAGCTAATGGTAATACAAAGAATCTGTCTCTTAGATACAGGTGCTATGAATGCCAACCATCCAGAGAAAATGTCTGGGCTTGCCACCAAGTATCTTCTGTACCCTCCAGACATACCCTCCCACAAAAATTTACCAGAAAAAAGGATGCCTCTAAGTTCCTGAACCCACTAGTAATGAACCTGATTTCATCATTTCCTAGGAATTTTAACTTCACTGAGAGATCAATGGCGAAAAATTTATCCACACCTATAGGAAATTCTGACAAATAGCTGCCAACTATGAAAAGATGGGAGGGGGGAAGGTATTGGCTAATAACAGTTCTATTTGAATTAAAAATGCCTTCAAGGAAGAGGCAAACTCAAGCTAAAGGGGAGAAGAAAAAGGCTTTCCATTGAAAAACTACAAAAGGTTTTGTCAGAATAAACTATTCAACCAGCCCTTCTAATTCCATGTTTAATTTTTTTACCCTTCCATGGTGTGACCTTGTATATCCTGAGTTAACTCTCAATACGCTTCATCATATTCCTCACTGGGGAGATGAGCACAGTAATAATTTTCCCAGCAGGATAGTGATATTTAATATTGTAACAGTCACTGCAATCCATAGAGGAAGAATGTTACAGAAACTATTAGTGCAGAGTTTGTCATGTTACTATAATCAGCTCTAACCCATGACATTACCTAACAGAGGTATTAACAGCTTGGTTGGAATGCACTTTTAAGTTGAAGTGGGTTTATTCCTTGACTTCTTTCAGCTTTGGGTAAGCCCTTCAGGAAGACATAACAGTAAGATAAGTCAGCAAGTTTAACTTTTTCCCGGGACATGTGTTTATTCTTTTGTTATGACATCCACATTCAGATATTCTTATTGGTACTTCCATGTATACATTCATCATAGACATTATCTGGAAAAAGGACTTTTCTCATTCACAACACACAGGTACACCTCAATTATGTTGGTCATAAAAACCCTACAGCAACAAACACAATGGATTGAAAGGACTTACTCCAGAATAAAAAAAAGACACAAATTCTCACACAGAAATGATAAAATCTGGCAGGAACCTTGACAAATATTTTTGCACAATTAAGTTGTCACGGTTTAGGGTCAGGGCAGCCCACTAGACCTATAACAGGCACTCTCTGTTAACCCCCGTCTCTCCCCAAAAGGAAGAGAAGGGGAATAAGAGAAGGGGAATAAGGGAGAGACACTTACCCTCTTTCAGACAGTCCTCATTCACTTGTCAATGAAAGTCATTCCACTGCTTGTCAAGCAAAGACCATCCTGGTTTTCATAGTGGTAAGGTCCGATCCAGTCCCCAGTATGACTGAGGACTCCAAGAACTACTCTGGAGTGAAACTAAGACACAAACAATGTCAGATGTCCCTTGGTAGCCAATGACACTTTATTAGTGCTCTTACATATTAGCGAAAGAATAGGGAAGAGAAAAGAATCATAGAATGGTAGGAATGGAAGAGACCAGGGCTTGGAGTCAAAAACCAGTACTGATGCAAAAGGACAGATGAGGAGATAAGCCATTTCTCTGCCTCCATCCACCTAGAAAGAATGGTGACACATGCCACTCTTAAATGGTACTCATAATAACTGTGCTCTAGGGTGGTAATTGCTGGACTGACAGACCGGCTCCACTACAGGAGGCATGTTAACCATACAGATAATGACAGGAATGCCCCCAGCATCCTTATCGTTGTTAACAGGATATCATCACAGGAACAAGAAAAGGAAGAATGCCCCCAAAGGATGACATTGCTTAAGGGGATGTGAAGTCAGAGGAACAGAGATAAGCCAGTGACTGAGTGAATTTATGGTGAACTTTTGCTAAAACACATCTGTAAGGTAAAATGCCCCCTTTTCAGTTGTAGCCCCTAAACCAATCAAGGGCAACAGATACACTGTAAGTTTACCTCCACCTCTAGTGTATAAATATCCTCTGTCCTGTCACTGTGGTGTGCTAGTTTCTTGACATGAGCCTGTGAGCATCTGATCCTGCACAGGATCATAATAAACAAGCCATCTTATCTCTTCTGTGGATTGGACTTTGCACACTGGGTAAAGAATCCATTTCTGGGACAACACCATGAGCTTCTTCAAAGTGGTATTAAAAAAATACATTAAAATATCATCCTGCTGCCTTTGATACATTTTCAAGGAAACCAGGGGCATCTTATATTATCAAAGTGTAATGAAGTGTGACAACCAAAAGGAACTTGGACCAATCAGAAAGAAGACTGTTCTCCTTACTAAGGAAACTATAGAACAAGCAAGTTATAAGATACCTACAAGAGGGACTGATAGCCAGCTTTCATCTATAAAAGGAAGGAGCCCAGAGTTCACCCAGAGGATGGTGATGGGCAACCACCAAGGTGTCCTGAGAGACCCCCTGAAACCTCTCAGAGACTTTATTCACATGCATAATGACTATGTAAATATGATAATTAGTTCAAGGAAGCAGAACGAATATGTATAGTCATTCTAGGAAATTTAATACATACACATGTGATAGGGTAACAAAAACTGTAGCTGGTGTGATAAACACCAGAGAAGATGTGATAAACTCTTAGAGGAGATGGCAATGTGATGTTCATCTATGTGATGTTCACACAGGGGAACAGGGAAACTGCCCCTCTGGTACTGCATTTTCCTTGCCTTGGTAGTGATACTCTATCCACCCTTAGGAACTCCTGTGTGACATCTAGTTTATTCTTTGGGACATAACTGCACCCTGTTTATGTAGGCCAGTCTACATAAAAGTCCTACTGCAGTACAGTCCTGTGTTTTCCTGTCTGTGATTTTACATCCTCCTGAACTCACAGCTTTGTACAAAGTAGAACATATCTACAAAGTATAATCTATTATATTATAAAGGTAGTGCTCACCAGTCTTAAAGATATGATTTGTGATTAATCCTGCATAATTTTTTTAAATAAAATTGGCCACAGTATGCTCCAAATAAATGAGTATGTCCACACACACCCCCCCCCATAATCCAAGTTTTTCTGCACAATCACAGGTGCTAATTGAATGTGCCTTGAGCATGCTACTCTGCTCTTAGCGATGTAAAAAAATCATACTCCTGATGATGTTATGCATATACTTAATTTCCTTTAATAATGTCTCATTAATTCCGCTGTGCTTTTGCTTTTGGTGTTAATGTTCCAGACATTAGGACTGATGCTGTTTGTCTTTTCATTTTGTAGTCAAAAGCTGTCAGTCATCAACATCTTCTCACACCTGCTTGCTGAATTTACCACAGTGATTCCTGACTTTCTATGCTTGCACTTGAGAAGTGCTTGTTACTGGAGAAAGAACTGATATTGTTTATACATACAAAAGCTCTATTGTACAACAACTAATTTAAAGTAACTGAAATTACCTCCATGTAGCAAAACATAAAACCATAATGAAATCACCAGACATAACAGAAACCTTTCAGTCTGATTTTCTACCCCTTAAAAATATGTTTTTATCAAATGTTTTCATCAAAACATGAAAAGGGCTATGGCATTTAATAATATTAATGACATTTTCTGATTGTTCATGAGAATAATTAACATCATAAACATTTCTATTCAACCTGAGTTTGGATTTTTAAAATGAAGAAATGGCCACAGGAAGCAGGTGTTGTCTATATTTTGATTAAGGTCCTGCGTCTGTTTGGATAGCAGGAGGTGAGCAAGGTGCAGTCTGGGACTCCCTTTGTCAGTCAGTCTGATGCACAGTAATTTTGGAGGGTGGAAACTAACCAGCCCCAGCACGTACAAACAGAACAGAGATTTCTCAGTTTTAGAAGACAGGCTCCTGAGATAACTCAGCACATGCACCAAAGTCCCTAGGACAAAACAGGACAGTTTCTGAGGTGGCTGTTCCTTACCAATCTGGGCAAGAGTGGGTCTGGCACATGACTTTTAGAAGCACAGACATACATCACAAAAGTCTTTCTTCCCTATCCTTCTTTCTACCAGTGGCCAAAAGCAGGTCCAAGGAGGAATGTAAGAACAGTAAAAGCACAGAGGTAAATCCCCACAGTTTTTTCTGAGGTTCCAACCATGTGTGTCATCAAGTCTCAATGAGCATGGAGCAGTATCCTGGTGTTTGACCTTGGAGCCCAGTTCTCCCATGCTCTGCATGACTGGAACAAGAAGCTGGTAGGACTAGTGCTTAGACAAGGGTATGGAGGAAGAACAAATGGTATTGAGAAAGGCTAGGCATGTGGACTGGTATGAGAAGATATTCCAGGGACTAAGTGCTGCCTGAGAAGAAGAGGGTTAGGACAGAGAAGGCAAAGTTCAAATTGAACCTCTCCATCCCATTTCCTTCTCCTTGTCATTGACAACCACTCACATGGACTTAAGCCTCTGTAACTAATCCAGGCCCGCTAAATATAAATTTGTGTACATAAAGGCCTTATGTGATGACTTTCTGCATATAGCACGTTGTGAATGAGTTTCCTTTTGCCATTGGCTAACTGATTCCAGTTAGAAACTAATTTTACTCTTCAGTTCCCTTGTTAGTTCCACAAATGGATTGAAGACTACTATGAAAGACAGCTTTCACTCGAGCACTCCTAATCCATAAGTCAAAGAGTGAACTTATGCCTGTCATTAGTAGGTCTACAGATTTAACACTCCTCTTGGCAACAAGTTTCATTGAATTGTGCAAGTAACAGCCTGACAGCAATAATAATTTAATATATAATTGAATAAAACTTATAGATGAAGATCAAACAGATGAAAAAAAAAATGCTATTGGTGGTCAGATGGAATAAAAGGAATTTGGAAGCACTGCTGGAGAATAAAAATGATTTGTAGTTCCAGTAAAAAAAAAAAAATTGATTGTGTAATGCAAAGCGCCGTTCAGAAATGGGCCCAAAATTTACAAAAAAACCATGAAGGCTTTCCTTTTTGCCTTTTTTTTTTTAAATATTAAGTATGAATTGTGGTCCTTCATGTAAGTAACATGATATAAAATAAAAGATAAGATAGCAGCATCAGCTCTAGTAATACCTTGCTTTGTGTTGATAGAGAATAAGCAGTAGGTGGGGAACGAATTCAGGTGTCTTAAATGGGAAAAGAAGAAAAACTTCCCTCAAACAGCAAAATAATGCAAAATTCATTCACCAAAACCAACTAATACAGTGAATTTCAGGCCTATGCATTGTTCACCACTACTCAGAAAGCACTGAAGCTTCAGCACATACTGAACTAAGACTAATTTTAGGACCTATACTGAAGTCAGGCTTGGGATGTCCTGTTTCCTTGACAATTCAAAGAAACAGTTCATGATTTTCTTTACTTTTAAGGCTCTCTTAGGCCCAATGTCTTCAGCTATGCAGCTGCAGTTCACATATTCTCTTAGGCAGAAGTTAAGCTGGCTGGGCAAAGACAAATGCTAGATAAATAAATAAAGAGACACAAGCAGATTTCTGCTTTCTTGGGCTTGCTTAGCATTTCCCCGTCTCTCTCTTTTTCTTAAGTCATTGCAACAGCAGAATGGATTCCTCAGTAGAAGCTGACATTTAGAAAGAAAAAGAGCACGTCTTTAAGTCTGTTTCTAGCAAAGGCATGAATACACATATACAGCTTTTCCAACCTCCTGTTTTGTTTTTTTTTTTTAATATACATGTAAGCAAAAATAATCACTTAATTTTAGGATTTCAAAACCACAACAATAAAAAATGAGGGCTTGAACCAAGTGTTTTGCTCCCACATTTGTGTCAAAGGCCTCTGTGTTTTATCCAGGTGTAATTCATGGCTGCTGATCACCTCTCTGAACGGGGTGTTGCTGGGTGCTAAGCTTTTGGGAAAGGGTGGCTTCCAAAGGCAGAACAGAAAACAAGGATTTAAAATCAAAGCAAACTGAATACTTAAGAATTTTCTACAAGACTGGAAGTATCTCCCTGTGTGTTTTACATGTACAGCTATTGGTATCATGCAGTCTTGACTCTTGACTGTAGGTTCTGCTTAGGACTGTAATACTACATATATAACCTACTAGTTCCCATATAACCACTCATTTTAAAAACACTGGCTTTGTTTTACATCAATTAAGGTGGATTCCTTACATCCTTCACTGTAAATCAGTTTTCCAGATCAGAAATCTCTCGCACAGCTATCAAAAGAAGACTTCTTCCATGGTCCAGCAGGGTTAGCTCATTAGTCCTGTGAGGTTCTTACTCAGGGTACTGACTGAGAGTCCTCCGTTTTCACCAGCCTCTTATCCCTGTGCCAGTGAAGGGATGGCTTGAGTACTGGCCACAAAGAAGTTGATGAAAGCTTTGGTGCACTGTGAGTAGGATTTCAAATCTTTGGCTTCATTTAGGGTGAAATAGGGCTCATTTGGACCTTGCTTTCACTTTCAATTAATGGTAGCCATGCTGTGCATTTGCTCATTATGTGATTCAGACATAGGATGACAATCCTGAAATGGACATACCATTTTGCAGTGAAATCCTGAGCCCTTGATGTCTTCAGCACTTGCCTGGACAAGACCCTCAGAAGCCTGATCTAAGTGTGTGAACTACATCCCTCCAGAGGTCACTTCCCAACCAAATCTTTCTATGATTCTGTCAGGGCTCTTTCCACTGCCTGTAAGAAAAGGTTATTTAAGGTAGAAAGAGGTCTGTTATTCATGTGGCATGCCAACAGTGTGCTTTATCACAGATAAGCAGTTTTCACTAATGTATAGCTCACAGCTCAGGAATTTTAATCTACTTTCCCAGGTGGCCATATTGTCAGGAAAACTGCAGAGGTATTTCTAATGAAAAGTGAGGTATGACTCCAACAATTTTATGGAATGAAACAATTCAGTGGAAAACCTACTGATAAACTTAAAGCCCTGTTAAACAAGCAGATAACGTGTGATATTTACCTAAAATATTCTAATTAATGAGCAAATGTATCACCCTGAAATAAATTTGGCAGGGTGATCACACTAAATTCACAGCCCCAAAGTAGCTGACTTACCTTTTTTTTTTTTTTCACTTTTAATACAAAATCATGTAAAATAAACAGTTTCCTTGAAGGTCTGATGTCACTGCATAAATTGAAGATACTACAGGCTCTGGATTTCACAGGCAGGGTAGAAATGTGGTTCTGTCTAAACAGAAAGATCTATTATCACCTGATAGAAATCAATACAGATCAATTAAAGTCAGTGTAAATATATCAATTCATAAAAAATGAAGATCTGGACTTGCAGGTTTCTTAGACTACTTCTAGTTATCAATCCAGGAAACTGGGGGTTAATTATCAATGACAAATAAGACTGCTCATTTATTTGTTATGAAACATGGAAGCTTTTAAAGAAGACATGTCAACAGTAGCAAACAGCTGTGAAAGCTGAGGCTGCAGCTCCAGCACAGACAGATTCTGGTAGAAATACCCATTCAGTCTATTCCCAAACTGCCTCCTCATTCTGCCTGTTCCCTGGACCCACAGTATGTGGCCTCTCCATTCTGCTGGCATAACTGCATGCAGCAGTTTTGTCAACAGCATTGGGACCTGATGTTTCTTTTAAAAGATCATGCCTCGATCTTGTGTGGCAGTTTTACACTTCATGCCCTGTTTTATTTTCCTGCCTACCTTGTCATGCATTCTGATTTATTGTTCAAAACAGAGCAGCTCACTTTTCTTCCTGTGCGTCCTTCTTTTTCTCTTCTTGGGAGATGCAATTTCCTTTCTTTGTTACATACAAGCCAGAGGCAGATCTTGCCTTGCTTGTCTTATCTTCTATGGAGTCTTTAACCAAGGGAATTTGCATTGCACTCAACAGCCTTGCTTGCTTAAGATTGCTATGGGGGTCAGAATTTCCCTTCTGGCACCTTTGTAACTCTCCACGTTACAGCATGGACTTCAAGAGGAGGCTGAGATCACAGCTGTGTGACTCATTTCCCACTCAGTTTGTGAAACTAGTCGCTCAGAAAGCAGATGATGTGGACTGTACAAGACTGTCCGTGAGATTGAAGGGAAATACAAACCCTAAAGCTTTCCACCAAAATCTGTGTTGATCTACTTGACTCTTCAAACCGAAGTACTATCAGGATACTTGTTGCTGAAAGGAAAGGATGAACAGTCACAACCATGTGGGCTTCTGTAGGATGGGTACAATCTACATAACCTACATTAGCCTGCATCCTGGGGGCACCATCAGACCTTGACAGTGCCAAACTAATAGTCAGGATGAGAATGATAAACTGCTTTCATATGTAAGGGTAGCAGTGACAATGACTAAGCAATCATTTACTTGACTGTAGTTCCTTCTTTTTTGTTATTTTTGTATTTAAGACCCCATGATACCCGCCAAGCAGACCAGCTCCAGTGCAGGTCAGTCTGCACTGGGGACAGGGATCGTGGCAAAACAGGCCGGCAAGGAGCCCTTTTTGGGGCTTTTTGTGTCTCTTTCGAAGGGGGGAAAGTGGCTGGGCCGCGTCAGTGGCCGGCAGCTCGTGGGTGGGCTGTGGACGTGGTGTGGGCAGAGCAACAACACCAGAGCCTGATCCAGATGAGGCGGGAACAGCCACCACAGCCACAGGCTGTAAAAACCTCAGGGACCCCAGGACAAGCAAACAGACCGTGTTCCGCCCTGCCCCTGCGGTGGGTGCTCAGCTGCCTGCAGCTCCAGGGCTGGGCGCTGCGGCTCTGCTGGTGCACAAGGTCTGTCCGTTGCTGTCAGTGGGTCTCTCTCCTGCCCTGAGGTCAGAACCCAACTAGTCATCACTTAGACAAAGAGGAGTGAGGTGGTGAAGCGGTCCGTGCTGTGCCTGGATCAAGGCAAATGGGGGGTTCCTGGAGAGTGGGGAGTCCCAATGGCAGTTGGCAGCTCTCGCCTTTGAGGCTGTCTCTGAGACACACATGTGCCGAGCACTCGGGAGCAGTGAGCGGAGCATGTGCGTGCATGGGGACCGGTCTGCTCCCGGCTCAAGAGACAATCTCAGCAAGTGGGCATTGCCTTCCCAGAAGAGGACCCAGCACAGTTATAACACAGCCAGAAGCCGGTGCCAAAAGGGATACAGCAGCTCAGAGCAAGCTTCTGCATAAACATGCTGCTGTGCAGGTATCCGGCTGCGGGGAAACGCCTGAGCCTGGCGTGTCACCATATCCACATCTTTTAAATACATCCAGGAATGGTGATCCAACCACTTCCCTGGGCAGCCTGTTCCAGTCTTTGATAACCCTTTCTCACAGAGGCACCCACAGACCAAACAGCAACCACTGTCCAAAATGGGCTTTATTACAACCAAAGTTGCCCAGCACTCCTTCTGACTAAATTCAAGTTCAGATGTCTGTTGGGAACTGACTACTACACAACTAATTCCTAAACTTTAAGGAAAGATGAACCAAA
>WTSP01136423.1:0-12330 GCA_025331215.1 Actenoides lindsayi | reverse complement strand
ATATACAACAGTCAGGCAGGTAACACAACAATGTGAAATATGTTTGAAAATAATCCCAATATTAGTAATTGAATATACTTGGGACAGATGGGAAAGGGGAATGCTCTGGAGGACCACTGGCAGATCGATTTTTCTGAGCTACATAGAAAAGGGGGGTATAGGCATTTACTGGTATTAACAGATACCTTTTTGGGATGGCCAGAAGCATTCCCTTGTCAAACAAATAAAGCTAGAGATGTTTCAAATGCCTTGCTACATGAAATAATACGGATATTTCTGGTACCTTCTGTAATGTTCTCGGATCAGGGAACACATTTTACTGATGAAATTATACAGATTAGCAAGGCATTAGGAATTGATTGGCAGTTGCATACTCCTAATAGACCACAAGTGAGTGGACAGGTAGAGAAAATGGATCATCTAATTAAGCAGCAAATTGCTCAAATTTGTCAAGAAACCAATATATATTGGTACCAGGCATTACCTTTGGCCCTGCTAAGAATACGAACCAAGCCACGGGCCAAAGGAGGCTTAAGTCCTGTTGAAATTTTATATGGCAGACCATACTACATGCTATGTCAAGGAGAAGACTTGAACCAGGTGGGAGAACAATATTTGACACAATATAGAATAGCCTTAAGCAAACAGACAGAATTAACAAGTGTGTGATAGACACCAGGGCAAGAGGACTAGATAATCCCATTCATCCTTTTAACGCTGGGGACTGGATATATGTTAAGAATTTTTCAGGAGACCCCCTTCAGGCGAGGTGGAATGGACTTTAGAAGGTGCTGCTGACCACCTTCACTGCACTTAAGATGATGGAGAGACCTGCTTGGAACCACTACTCTTGAGTGAAAAGGGCTCTGAATAAGCAGTGGACATCTGAACCTGCAGGACCACTTCAGTTCAAATTGCAGAAGAAGTGAGATGGGAATCAGATATTTTGTGATTATGTTAACCTTGTAAATATTGTTGTTGCTTGGGACAGGAACATACATTTTGAAACTATCCGAATGCTAACTAATGCTACTGAAGACTGCTGGTGATAAATAAGGCATTGGTTCTTGCTAAGAGTGATAATTCTCCATGGATAGACAGCTTTGTGTCTCCTGAGCATCACTGCGGTGATGATACCCTGCACGGGAGCTCCTTTGGGAGGCCCTTGGGGGACATTTGGTATGGAGGACACCAAAGGATGGGCAGATGAAAGCACTGGAGCTCAGTGTCTGGGCAGGCAATGATCGCCTTTCTTATCCTCCTCCCCTACTCCCCAGTCATGTCCATGATGATAAGCACAGAATTACCATCTTCTCCCTCCTGCCAGCCCTGGTGGGACTGGACTCTGCTGCTGGTGGATCTGCAAGAGCGACTGGGGCTGCTTGGCTCCTCATGCCAGATCCAGAACCTCAAGAATCCTCAGGGTCTCTGGGGTGGATCCAACAGGCTGCTAGGACACGTGGCAGACCAATGTCCAGAGATGATGCTGGGAAGTCCTACAGCCTGGCTGTGGGGAGAGGAGCATCAGCCATATTGGAGAAAATCATGTAATTACCACCATCTGGCCATTTATACTGAAAGTTTTCAAGCTGTGAGCTGCCTCCATTCCTGTTGGGGCTGATGGATTCTCCACAGCTCACTTTGTTCCTTGGGATCTCTTCTTTGCCTTAATTTAGACAAGAGTTTGCAACAAATTAGTTCATCGTTGAAGGGGAGAGAGAGATTTTAGATGCTTCAGATCAGTGGAAGATGATGAGATGCAGAAGTCAAGGGGGTAGCACAGGATGAGTCCATGTTGCATTGGACGTGGTGGACTAAGCCATGGAGATGCTGTCATGTTCAGACCCCAGTCCTTTGCAAGACCCCCGAGTGCTGAAGTGCAGATACACCAATATCTGCTGCCATTGCAGTCATTGGGGTCAGCAGAGGGAACTGAGCTGCACAAGAAGATCCTGATGACTTCTCCTGTATTGTCTTGGCAGATTCGATATCTCTTAGCTCTCCCTGGAAGGTGGAAGCAAGTTTGGGGACTGAGGTTAGCCACAGACTAGAGTTTCCAGCTCCTCACTCTCAAATAATGTGATTTTCTGCCATCTAGCTACACATCCATGCAATGCAATACAAGGAGATTCATGGTGCACCACATCTGCCTTTAGATGTTCTCCTTGCCAGTAGGCAGCTGCAAACAAGGTCTCCAAAATCATCATCTCCATGGGCTGTAGCAGCCAAAAAACCCAAACAAAACATTGCGTACCCTGAGAAGAGCACCAAGGATGAGCTAGGGGGGGTATAATTTTCCCGCTATACACAACCCTGGTGCCTCCACATCTTCTGTAGCATGTGTTGTGCTGGTCATCACACCTCAGGAAAGGTGTGCTGCAAGTAAAGCAGGTCCAGAAAGTAGACAACAGACTAGGAGCTTCTGGAAGCTTCTGCCCCATGGCAAGTTGAGTGGGCTGGCGCTGTCAGTTCCAAGAGAAATTAGGCAAAAACATGAACAATGCATCAGAAGTCAGATGGCAAAGGGAATGTGCTCAACACAAAAAGCCTAGATGCTGAGGGCTGGAGGACGTCAGAAGTGGTCTGGTTTGCATGTTGACTGTGTCTCCTGTGCCACTTCCAGTATGATTTCGATCACATGCTTCTCAGATCCGGTGGGGAGTGTTGTATAACTTACCGTTAGCTCTTGCTTAGAAGCTGAAGAGTCAAAGGTAAGTTATTCAGTGATCTCTTGGTCAAATATCTAGTCAAAAGGGGCATCTCCTGCCCCCAAACCTTCTTCATAGAACCCTTAAAAATGAGTCTGTGAGGGTTGGCAGCAGGGCTTGCAGCTTGAGACTCTCCAAGGTGTGATGCCTGCAAAGCTCTTGCACCCTCCAGCCACTGAGAACATGAAGAGCCCTCCCACCCACCTCCATTTTCACCTGAACTCAACAAATGCAGTGAGGCTTGGGTTTCAAAATGCAGCTGCTGGGATAGAGATGCCAAAAGTTGAGCATGGTCTGGGGGCTTTTTCTCCTCTGTGTCCTGTCTTACTGGCCAAAAATGACTTCTTTACCTTGGACATCAGTGATTTCCACTTTTCCATCATGCATTTCACACCTTGAAGGACTTCACAGCCCAGCCTGTCATGCTCAGGCCTACAGAGATGCAATCTCACTGGTTGTTTTTTTTTTCTGGCTTCACGGGTATTGCATCACGCTTACGAGGCTTCACAAGGAGGTGTTGGACCATCCAGGCTCATGGATGGCTCAAGCAAACCACAGGGGCAACATGTCACACCTCTGCGCTGTGTCAAGTCAAGGAGTGCACGTTAATTACCTGGGGCATCTCACATGGCTGGGCTGATCATGAAATGAATGACCGATGTTCTCTATTAAGCCTCCTCCCATCTCAGAGGGGGAAGAGAAAGGGAATAAGGGCAAGAAACTTATGGGTTGGAAAAGAAACTAAAGCAGCTTTAATGAAAGAGTAACAATAAAAAGAAAAAATGGAATTCATAAGGAAATAATGAAATGTATACAGATTTATACAGAACCAATATGGAACTCCAGCAGTGATGGTCAAGTCACTACTGGTGCTGTGGGGCAGGCACTGGGGAAGTCCCAGTCCAGGCTCAGTGGGAGATTGGAACTGGATTCAGGAACTCACAGACTGGGATCAACCTCAGAATGGACAGAATCCTTTATGGATGTTGGCAATCTTCCAGGCTCCCCAGTTCAAGAGAAACAAGGAACTACTGGAGAGAGTCCAGCAGAGGCTCTGAAGATGCTGAGGGGCCTGTAGCATCTCTGCCCAGGAAAGGCTGGGAGCCCTGGGGCTGTTCAGCTGGAGAAGAGCAGCCTGAGAGGGGAGCTGATTAATGCTGAGCAAGAGCTAAAGGGCCCCCAGGGGCAAGAGGATGGGGCCAGACTCTGCTCAGTGGTGCCCAGTGACAAGACAAGGAGCAATGGGCACCAGCTGGAACCCAGGAGGTTCCACCTGACCAGGAGGAGAAACTTGTTGGATGTTGGAGCCTGGCCCACGCTGCCCAGAGAGGCTGTGGAATCTCCTCCGGCGACATTCCAAACCCACCTGGACACTGCGATGCTGGGCCCCCTGCTCTAGGTGACCCTGCTGGATGGAGCAAGGGGGTAGCACCAGATGATGTCCAGAGGTCCCTTCCAACCCCTACCACTCTGAGATTCTGTGAAGATCAGTTTAACCCTCATAAGCCCTCAGCTTTATATCTAATTTGACATACATGGGGTGGAATCTCTCACTGGTCAGTTCAGGGTCACCTGTCCTGGCCACTCCTCCCCACAGGTGAAGCCTTTTACTTTCTGCAACCTCAACGTGGTGCACAAGATTTAGCAGTGACCAATCCTTGGTAGTAACTCTAAACACAGAGCATTACCACTGCTAAGAAGCAGACACTGTGAAAATCTGCCATTAATTTCAGGAAGTATCGTTACTTAGAAGGGTCTGAGCTGAAAAGTAAGATCACTGAAGAGAGAATTGGTTTTGTTCGAGCTCAAACCAGAGCAGGGGGTAACAAACCTTTCTGCAGCCTCTAGGATGATGTTCAGACCACAGGGAGCTGGAGGTGGGCAGTGAAATCTTCTTGGCATAGAGCCAGTGAAATCTTCTTGGGGCTGCTCTTCTTGGCATAGAGCCCCCCTTGGAGACAGCAGCGAATTGAAAAGGTGGTGGAGCTCTCTTTAGGAACGGCTTTGACTTTGCAGCCACAAAAGGCTGAAAATTGACGGTTGTCTTTCACCAGAAGGCAGTGAGGATTTTATACAGGGGCCAGGCTGTACCCAGCTGGGTGGTGTGGTCAGTGTGGGGCCAGGACCTGCTCTCTCCACGTGCCCAGCTCAGCCCTGGGGCGAAGGCTCCTGCCACAGCATGAAGATGCCAGTGCTGTGCACTCAGGTAGCCCTTCCCCAGACCATGCTCACTGCTGGGAGCAGCACAGAGCATCCTTTCAGGATCGATTTCTTGCTGAGACTCTTTATATTTGGTGCAGCTTGCCGTGCATGGCCATGGGAGGCCATGGCCTGCTAGCCCAGCAGGGACTGTACAGGACATAGCCATTTCGCATTTCACCGTCATGAAAAGGGGTGGTGTGACCCCTGTCATTGTCTCAGAGATGTTGATACCTGCAGTCATGGGGGCTGCAGGCTGGATTTGAGTGGACGCAGCCCAGGGAGGATATTGGAGGAGAAAACTCATCACTGGACCTTCCTTCCTGGGCAGGAGCTGAGAAGGGAAAGGAGCCGCAGGGTCCTTGGCTGCCGTGTTGCAAGGTGCTGAGGTCTCCTCTTTGCTCCTCTTCCAGGCATGGCCATGCCTAGCTCCATCATCTCTGATGATGGCACACCCGGGAGCCCGTCCATCCCAGTGCCCTGGTCCCAGAGCTTGGTGATGCTCTGCTCCCCTTGGACCAGTGCCAGGGCCCGGGCAGGCTCCTTGCCCCATAACCATGCCTCCTACCCCAGCCTTGGGACGCATCACGCCCCATCCCATTGCTGGCAGGTGACAAGACTATTTGCTGACAACACAAATTATAGTCCAAGCGTGGGGATGTTTAACACCCCACCCCCTGGGTTTGTGCTCAACCATCACCCACCTCAGGGACTAGTCTGTAAATTCCTTGAATTCCCTTAAACTAAAGGCAAGAATCAACACAATGGGGGGTTGCCTGAAACCTGAGTGTGTTTGCAGTTTAATCTCAGCAGCTACAGCACCATTTCTGGACCACTGTCCCTTAGCCTTTGTATAATATATATATGTATAGATATATATCAGAACATGAGCTCTGCATTTTATACGTGTGATGCCTTCAGAGAAGTGACTTTAGGACAGCCTTCAGCCAGAGTATGTTACTTGGCGTACACAACTCCTCGAAACACCTTATTCTGGCAGGGGAAAGGAGACTTCTTGCCCTCTGCAAGTGCCCCGGGGGTATCTCTGTAAAGTGAGGGTTCACCTCCGGACAGCTGCAAGATGCGACTCGGCTTCTCCTGTGGGTGCAAACCTCTGTAAGTGAGCATTGCAAACCCTCCTGCTGATGAGTCCACATCTTGGAACTGGCTGAAGACTGGGGAGGTGGGGGTGAAACAGGGCAGACACAGCTCGCAAGGGAGGACCCTCCTACCAGACATGGTTCAGGTGCTGGGGGGGACACTTAAACCACTGAAAACCAGAGGGTAAAATCCCAGTGACAGCAGGGAGGAGGGATCAGTGGTAGGAGGTGGGATGAACACTGGGTAAACACAGGGCAGGTCGCTGGGGAGGAGGGGACAAACCTGCTCTCACCACCCAGCTCAGCTTGCAGCTTGCACGAGGATGGTCACAGTCACCTGTCCTAAGGTGTATGTGAGGGGCATGGGGTTTTGGGGATGTTTCCTCTTGTCCCTGCACAGCAGCCTGGCTGGCTTTGTTGGAGCAGGGCTCCTCATCTACCTGGCATGCCTCTGTGGTGAGTGGTTCTTGCATGGGGGAAGGGCCATCTGAGGAGAAAGAGTGGGTGGTGATCTGCAGGAGTGGGGGGACTGGGCTAGCAGGTGGACGGGGTAAAGCTTCCTTTGACCCACCATCCTTTAAAATGGAAGCGAATGTGGCAGATAGGGAATGAGAACTTGTTTTCTGGGCAGTTACCCCAGCCTCTGTGTTGCTGCCCTTGCACAGAGCAGTTGGGAAATGCTTGGAGCCTTGTCAGCTGGTGACAGTCAAGACCAGAAATTGTTTATTTGTGTTGGCCATGTCTTCAGGGACAGCCGGTACTTTTACAAAGGGCACAAAGTCCTCTTCCCCCCAGAACAAACAGGAGTATTTATTCTGCTCTGTGCCCTGCTGACACAAAAGCTTTCTGTGAGGTGACCGCTTGTGCTGCGAGTAGGATGCCAAGGTGCTTTTCTTTTTTTTTCTCTGGCTCTGCCTGCCTCGTTTTGCATCCCCTTCTCCCCTGATGGTGCTGCAGCCTCTACCCAGACCCCAGCCTGGGCATCCCACAGCAACTCGGTCACTCTGGCACTTACCACCCCAACGATTGAACAGCTCATATTTACTTTTCTTGCTGTAGTTTCAGCCCATGTAATCCCCTCCTCTAGGACACAGCTCCACTTGGCCGGGGGCTAATTTTCTGTGCAGGGTCTCTATCATGTCATGCAAATTGCCAATTAAGGCACCAGGCTGCACACAGAGAGACCTTCCCTTTCCATCAGATGACAGGCAGCTACTCCCTGCTTCAATTTCCTCGAGTTTTCAGTCCAGACAGCAGCATTTTCATTGATTAGGAATCACAGAATGGTTTGGGTTGGAAGGAACTTTCAAGATCATTGTGTTTGATGATCCCTGGGCAGGGACACTTCCCACTAGAGCAGGTTGCTCAGAGCCCCATCCAACCTGACCTTGAAAACATCCAGTGATGGAGCATCCACAGCTTTCCTGAGCAACCTGTTCCAGGGACTCACCACCCTCAGATTGAAGAATTTCTTCCTTACACCTAATCTAAACCCTTCCTCTTTCATTTGAAACCATCACCCCTTATCCTATCACTACACTCCCTGATAAGGGTCCCTTCCCAGCTTTCTTCTTCAGATACTGGAAGGCTACAAGAAGGTCTCCGTGGAGCCTGCTCTCCTCCAGGCTGAACACCCCCAACTCTCTCAGCTTGGCCTCGTAGGGAAGGTGTTCCTGACCCATGATTATCTTTGTAGCCTCCTCTGGACCCACTGGACCCTCTACTCCCACTGGAGTAGATCCATGTCTTTCTTACACTGAGGGCCCCAGAGCTGAACACAGTGTTCCAGGTGGGATCTCATATACTTCAGGTGGGGTCTCACATATTCCAGGTGGGGGCTCACAAGCAAAATACTAAGCAAAAAAGTATCTGAATCCCCTCTAAAGGTAATTGTCTTTCAGAAAGGGGCTTTGCAGAACAGCTGCTCTCCCGGGCTTGGATTTTTAAATTTTGGTTTGGTTTTTTGCCTCTGAGCCAAAGGAGAAGCATGTCCATGGTTGACATAAGCCACCACCACTTGCAGAGGCTCTGTGAAGCTTGTGCAAGTGGCACAGCCTCTCCCATTGTTGCTCTTCCACACCAAACCTTCTCCATATCCCTCTTGCAGACCCAGTTGCCTCCCAGCGGGCTCCCATCCGCCTGGCAGATGGCCCACACCGCTGCGCTGGCAGGGTCGAGATCTTCTACAAGAATCACTGGGGAACAGTGTGCGATGACCACTGGGGCCTGGAGGATGCTCATGTGGTGTGCCGGCAGCTGGGCTGTGGCGTGGCACTGTCAGCCCCCAAGGCCGGGCATTTCAGGGCAGGGTCTGGTCCCATCTGGCTGGATGGTGTCAACTGCACGGGGATGGAGGTTGCCCTGTCTTACTGCAGGATGAAGGGCTGGGGAGACAACAACTGCCATCATGGACAAGATGCCAGCGTGGTGTGCTCAGGTGATACCCCGTGGAAATTATGGGCTGGGATGATGAGACAACACGGTCTGCAAAGCAATTCCCCACAAGGAGAGTTGATGCCTTTGTTTTCCAAAAGCTCCCCGTGGCACAGAGCACCCATGGCCCCAGTTAGGGATGGTTTTGTGGTTTCTCCTGTGCAAGGAACTTCAGGATAGTGAGCAATTTGGGAAGAAGACTTGGAAATGTTATCTGTACTAACCCCACCTTCCCAAGGTGCTGAATCATCTCTGGGAGAGAGATGTAGGCACCCCTTGCACATCACACACTTTCACAGTGAGCAGGACCCTGTGTGCCTTGCTTTGGGTGCATGTTCTGGGGACACGTGTGGGCCTAGAGACCCCTTGTATCTGTGAGATGTATCCCTAGGCAGGGGATAATGGCCAGAAGGAGACACCCAGATTCATCTTCCCCATTGTCAACGTGAGAGACAGGGTGGTTTCCATGCCCTTGCCCCGATGAGCCACAATCAGCTAGAAAACACTCCTTTATGACCACAAACTGTGATGCTCCATAAGCTTGGAGCTGTGGTGGCTGATTGAGATGTAGGTGCTCATGGCAACTGGTAGATGCTGGAGGCATCAGTGCCAGAATTGTCACAACAGACACTGGCACACAGGTGTGCTGAGCCCCCTCAGTTTTCACCTCCACCTGTAAAGAGGATGTGGTGCCTCATGAACACCAGGAAAAAAGGCTTTCTTCCTTCTCCTGTCCCAACATCCTCAGAATCTCCAGCTACATCTGGAAAGATCACAGGTTGCTGGGACAATGAGGCATCACCCTCTCGCTGGTCCTGAGGTGGTTGCATGTTGGTAGCAGCTGGGTGTAGCCAAAACCCATAGTGGAGCGCAGAAATGTCCTGCAGAAATGAGGGACAAGGGGTGTTTCATAGTGCCCCTCTTGTGCCCCCCGCAGACTCATCCAGTCACCCTATGTCCATCCATGATGGTCCATCAGAGCTCCGCCTGGTGAACGGCTCGACCCACTGCTCTGGAAGAGTAGAGGTGATGCATGACCACCAGTGGGGAACCGTGTGCGATGACGACTGGGACTTCCCCGATGCCAGTGTGGTGTGCCGGCAGCTGGGCTGCGGGGTGGCCGTCTCAGCCTACGGCGCAGCTCACTTTGGCCAGGGATCAGGCCGCATTTGGCTGGACAACGTTCAGTGCAGTGGGACTGAAGCTGCCTTGTCCGAATGCCCAGCCAGACCTTGGGGTATCAACAACTGTGACCACGGAGAAGATGCCAGTGTCATGTGCACAGGTAACATCATGCTTGTGAATCAGGAGAAGTTCAGTGGAGGATGCATGGCTCTGGGGATTTTTACTGCTTTCACAGATGCAGCTAAGGGCTGGGCAAAGACATCTGGATTGGTGACCTTGTCCCCCTTGTCCCCTCTCCAACATGCCACGCTGGCGCTCATTAGCACATGGGTCCACGAAAGTAAGGAGCAGCAGGGATAACGGGAAGGGAACGATGATGCCCTTTGGGCAGCACGTGAAAAGTGGGCTCACGTGTACAGCTAGGAGAGAGGGGAAGCAGTGGACTGGGTGCTAGAAGCTCCTAGCAAGGTCCCAACCCACCATGCTATGGTAGCACACAGTAGCCCACAGGCTGTGCTAAGATGGGCTGGGGGCACCCTCGAGTCTTTCTGAAGAAGGGGAAGCGTGGCCACAGGAGTCTGCAAAAATCGTCTCCCTTTGGGGGGTTGCTGTGGCCATGTGAAGTGTTCCTGGTTGACCGCTGGGGAGGACTTAAGAAACGATTGCAGCCAGTTATGGTTTGGTTGTGTTCATGTTGTGTTCATGTTGTGTATGCCTGGCCTTGCATGGCTGCATGTCTGGTTTTGCCCACATCTGAGGTGTTTAGCCCCAAACTTTAGATATTTCTCAGTGGCTCATCGTGGACATGAGAACCTCCCAGTGCAAAACCCAGCGGAGCATCCTCTGGCATGGGTCTCATCAGGGTGGCAAGAAGCAGCACCTTGGGTGAGACCTGGTCTGACACTCCCCTTTGTGTCTCATGTCAGGAGTGGGTGCAGCCCCCAACACACCAGCCCCCGACACACCAGCCCCTGACACACCAGCCCGCCTGCGCCTGGAGAACGGAGCCGGCCGCTGCGCGGGGCGCGTGGAGGTGTTCCACCACCACCAGTGGGGGACGGTGTGTGACAGTGGCTGGGGCCTGGCTGAGGCAGCGGTGGTCTGCAGGCAGCTGGGCTGCGGGACAGCCGTCTCGGCCCCTGGCTCAGCTCACTTCGGGCAAGGGTCCGGCCGCATCTGGCTGGATAGCGTGAACTGCACAGGGACAGAAGCCACCCTCTCTGAATGCCCAGCCAGGATGTGGGGGTCCAACAGCTGTGACCACCGGAAAGATGCCGGCGTTGTGTGCTCAGGTGAGTTGAGATAAGTACCATGCAGGTTGGGGTGCAGGACCAGCCCAGTCGCATCCCAGGTGGCAGGGGATGGGTGCCTTTACCCCACCCTAAAATCAAATCTCAAGGAGGGTATGAATGCCACAGTGGGTGATGCTCTTCCCCATGTTGGCACAGACTGTGAGACCCCAGCACTCTTTTAGGGTGGCTTTGTGTAGGAAGAGCCATCCTTTCTCCTACCCTACCCTCTTCCAATAGCTCCAGCCACACAAATACATCAGGCAATGCCTCCTACCACCTCCCATAGTCACTGTCGAACCCAGGACCCCCTCCCACAGTCAATGTTGACCTCAGCACCCTCCTATCATCAGTGTTGACCCCAGCCCTCCCCTCCCATAGTCACTGTTGACCACAGGACACTCCCGTGCTCACTACTGACCCCAGAACACTTTGCCACACTCTAAGCCCCAAGCCTGGGAGCTGTGACTCTACTTTGACCATCCCAAAGAGGAGCAATTCCCAAAGCAAAGCCCCGTCCACGCAGCACCTTTCCCAGGCAGCTGGAGCCTCATGCACAGAAGGACGCTCTGGTTTTCCTGAGGCTTAGCACATTGCAAAGCCCAACTGGAGCTGCGGATGAGAATCAGGTGTGACCGTGGCCCTTGCTCCCTTCACAGACATGGACACTTCGGGTCAGCCCCCAGTGCGGCTGATGAACGGCTCGAACAGGTGCCTGGGGAGAGTCGAGGTGTTTCATGACCAGAAGTGGGGGACTGTGTGCGACGACATCTGGGACCTCCACGCTGCCTCCATTGTGTGCAGGCAGCTGGGCTGCGGGGTGGCACTGTCAGCACCGGGCTCCGCTCATTTCGGTCAAGGGTCAGACCCCATCTGGCTGGACGACGTTCGCTGCAGAGGGACCGAGTCCACCCTCGACGAGTGTGAGCGGAACAACTGGGGAGAGCACAACTGCGGCCACAGCGAGGACGCTGGCGTGGTGTGCTCAGGTAACACCGGGGTGCAGGGACCAAGGAGGGTGGGATGGGATGGTTGGTGTCCATCTGAGGTGGGGCTCGATGGAACTGCTGTTCTACGCCAGGGCTGTGCCTGGCTCTCTCCTCTCTGCTCACCTTTCTGGATTTCACCCAGCCACATGGCTTGGAGCTGAGCAAAAATGCCACCCTACCTTGGACAGGAGTTGATTTAATCTAGGCTATCCCCCACTAGCTCATCAATGACATTGTGCTGGGGTGGGCAAAGCCTTGCTCAAAAAAACCCTAAAAAATAATCTGGGTGCACCTTTCCTTGGCACAGAAGTCCATTGTCACTGGAGAGGTGGGTGTGGACCTTCCATCAGCCCCATTTCATAGATATGATCCCTACCTGGAATACTGTGTCCAGTTCTGGGCACCCCAGGTCAAGAAGGACATGGAGCTACTGGAGAGGGTCCAGCGCAGGGCCACCAAGATCATAAAGGGAGTGGAGCACCTCCCT
>WTSP01136422.1:0-12345 GCA_025331215.1 Actenoides lindsayi | reverse complement strand
ATAGTCAATTATAGTTTGTATTCTATACCAATGCTATTTAGAAATATATTAAAATGTGCATCTTACACACATATAAATATTAAGCCCCCTTATGATATATAAAATACATGTAATATAATATAAATAATAAATATAATAAATATAATATAAATGTAAAGAACTAAGAGACCAAAAGACTCTCTATCTAAGAACTAATTGCCCCACATTGCTCTGGTTTCGTTACTAAGGGACGTTAATGAATCATCTGCTTTCGTAGGAATCTGAGCATCACAAAAGCTACAGAACTTGTAGGAAACCAGACAGTCCATTATCTGAAGCAGCTTTTTAGGCCAGTATGGTGGAGGTACTGAGAGCGTGAAGCGATTTCATCAGCGAAGGGCCAGGAGGAGTAATTTTTAGCGACTCGGGAGTAATTTTTGGTGACTCTTTACCTTGGTTCTCATCCCGTTGGTTTCTTCTCCCACGTGCAATCCCAGCATCCTGCGGAACATCACAAAGGAGCGAGGAATCGTCGTCACCCGTTCAACCTACCCCACCAGTGGAAGGTGGTCGGGACATTGGCTGGGGGACAACACTGCCGCCTGGAACCAGCTCGATAAATCCATCATCGGTACGTTGGCCTGTCACCAATTGGTTCCATGTTTCTTCTTGGTTTCCTCCCTGATGCGCACGTTTTTCTTGTGCTACAATGGGCTGCTCAGTTGAGCAATCAGAATTTACAGCCTATTTGACCCTTTTTTCCCCATTATTGCCCATTAAGAAGCTCCGCTGTTTCTGGAGGAATTGGGTTTGATTGCGTGGCTTTGAGCACCACATTGTCTCTAACTCGTCCTTGCCCCTTTTGCCCCCAGATCTTCCTCTTTGCTTCTTAAGAACCGTCTTTCCTAAGGGAATTCTGGAAATTCTTTTCTTTTTTCTCATTCTGAGCTGTGTGATCTCTGCACTTTTCCCCAAACCAAATTAAAAAAGCGCAGTTCTTATGAGTTGTTATTTTTTTTTCCTTGCAGGTATGATGGAGTTCAGCCTCTTCGGAATATCTTATGTAAGCTTCCGATTTATGCCATCTATTTCGGTTATCTTGGTTAACAAAAATGTGTAGCGTTGCCAATGGCTGACATCTTATCTTACACTTTCAGACAGGAGCGGATATCTGCGGCTTCTTCAAAGACTCAGAGTATGAGCTCTGTGCTCGGTGGATGGAGCTGGGCGCCTTTTACCCCTACTCGAGGAATCACAATGGGAATGGTGTCAAGGTGTTTTCTTTTGATTATTATTTATTATTTCCCATATTGTCCCCATATCTACATTTTGTTGTTCCCCGTGGATGCCATTTTTAGGTAAAAATCTACACATCTACAAGGTGTCCCAGTTGTACTCAGACCAATTCTACAAGACTAAAATAGTAATTTTTTTTTTCCCCCATGTAAGCTGTTTTTATATCAACGCAGGAGACTGCAATAGTTCCTTTGATGGCCATGCACGTTCAAAGGGGCAAAACTGATCTGAGGGTTGCCATCCCACAATATTCTTGATTTTACAGTAAGCTGGAAAAGGGAATGATGGAATGAAGCTCCTGGGTATCTATAATTCCTATAATCTGCCCACTTCCTGCCTTAAAATATTTTATTTCTTGTGAGAATAAAGGAAAATAGCTGTCTAAATGCAGGACTGGGCAGTCTAAGGGCTAGATTCTAAAAAAAAAACCACCCCAGAGAACCAGAAAAATGGCACTAAGGGAACCAGCTTTTGCATCCCTGTTAGAAGTTTAGGTCTGGCTACTTGTTCTTTGTTAAAGACCAAAGAAATCAATGTCTGCTCTAAATCAGGGGAGAACAAGGGATTTGTGGCTCCACCCAGATCTCCTCAACTGGGCTTTGCTATGTCTGTTTTGGGGCATGTTTGACTGCCACTAAAATATATACATTTATGGGGGATGTATAAGATGACAAAACCAAACTAAGCACAAGGGGTCTTTTGCCTCCATCTCTTCTCAACAAAATAATCCTGTTTAGGTACCGAGAAACTCTTTTCTCTCCTTTAGAGGCAAGATCCTGTTGCCTGGAATTCCACATTCGAAGAAATCTCCAGGAAGGTGCTAAACACCAGATACAGCCTCTTACCCTATTTGTACACGTTGATGTTCGAAGCCAATGCTCGGGGCAGCACCGTGGTCCGCCCTCTGCTCCACGAGTAAGTGCGGTCTTTCCTCCTCCAATAATCACCAACTTCCACCAGAACCCACAGGGTTTCAGTAGGTCCTCTGAAAAGGTAGGGTTTTTTTTTTTCCCCTCTGCTAGAGGGAATTTGCTGTTTAAAACTCGCTGAGAAAAAAGGGTTCAAGAAGGCAACATTTTGGGCAAGGCTGAGCCTGAGGGTACGACCGCGCTTCTCTAAGCATTGCTTAGACGTGGTGTTGAGGGAGATGGTCTAGGGGTGAACTTGTATAGTAGGGCCAGTGGTTGGACACGATGATCCCAAGGGTCTTTTCCAACCTAAAAGATTCTGTGATTCTCTCACTTTGCAGGTTCGTGGAAGACAAAACGACATGGGAAATCTATCGGCAGTTTCTGTGGGGACCTGCTCTGCTCATCAGCCCTGTGCTGGAACAGGTGATGTACAGGGACTAGAAATAGCAGAAGAGTTGGGAAAGGAAGAGGGAAATAATAGAAACTGATGAAAATGTTAAAACTGACTTGAGCTAAACTGCACCTTTTGGCTTTAATAGGCCTAACCCAAAGCTGTTTCATTCCAGGGTGCTGTAGCAGTGAATGCTTACATACCGAACGCCCGCTGGTACGATTACCACACAGTAAGGGATTTTAGCAATTTTTACATTTATTCTAAAGCTTTATTTATATTTACAACGTATTCTTATTTTTCCCAATATGTTTAAACCAGAGTACAGGGCGCAGGGGTGGAATGTGAACCCACCACTGCTGTTCGACCAACAAGTGTCCTGTGGGAGGTTTTAGGGATGTAAAAAAAAAAAAATCATGTCTGGGAGAATATTTTATTAAATGAATCAATTTATTTTAATGGAAGCTCGCGTGACACGACCAGCAAAAAGGTGGAATAATACTTGTAATCCGAAGCGCTGCCATGGTTGCCTTTCTTTTTAACCCTTCAGTGATACCTGTAATGACTTTTTAAAGTCATGACAAGAGGATGACAAAAGTTTTCAACAATTTTTAAGGGCTTTAGGAGGCCCACCATGTCTCAAGTGTTGTGTATGTGGTTTTTTTATATGCCAGATTTCCAGTTTTGTTTTGGAAATACATAGTTTTACGTTTAAAAAGGATTTGCCATCGCAGCTTTCTTAGTATTTATCGATGTCTCTATAAACTTTCAGGTGTGTGAAGTGGGTAAAACGTGTAAAATGGGTAACAACAAAGCCATTGTCTTCTGTGGTTTGATTTTTATTGATTTTTTTTTTTTTTTTTTTTTTTAAATCATAAATAGGATGATCATATTGGCTTTAGGGGCCAGTTCAGGAATTTATCATCTCCCCTGGGACACATCAACCTCCATATCCGCGGCGGTTACATCCTCCCTCAGCAAAGCCCTGCAAATACCACGTTTTACAGGTAGGATCATCAGAAAAGAACAATTCCAAGTTGATTTCACCTAATTTTTTTTTTTTTCTTTTTAGAGGAGATATTTAATTAATTAGTGGCCTGGCCGACCGATTCTGTATTAATTACACAGTGAGAACATTATTAGGGACTCATTATTTTCACCCGCAAAAAGGAAAATTTTGGGGTTTCACGTTCAACCTGCTCAGGAGTATCTCCCGTTTTGTATAAACATGAGCAGTCCTGGGAAAATCATGATGCGTGGGGGCACTTTCAGACAGTTTTGTTCTCTTTTTGGTTTCCCCCCATGGCCTCCATTAAACATAAAGCTTGGGGGGACTGGGAACAGAGATCAGCTGAGCTGTGGGCAGTGTCCATAAAAAGTACATTTTAGAAAATGTCTTTTTCTCATTTCTTGAGAAACACAAAATGTGATTGCCCAAGAGAAATACTCTTTTTTTTTTTTTTTTTTTTTTTTTCTTCACAGCCGAAAGAATCCTTTGTCACTTACCGTCGCTTTGAATGACGATCACCTTGCTGAAGGTCAGCTTTACTGGGATGATGGAGTGAGCATAGGTAAAGATCAAGTTTCTTGTTTACATGAGAAATTAATGAATTCAGCGTCTACAACACATGAATATTGCCTTTCTTGAGCAGAAACAAGAGTAAAAATGGCAGTAATATGATCAAGCCAAACAAATTCAAATAAAATTCAGGAAAGTGTAAACCAATAAAAAAGACAAAAGGTAAAGCAAGTAAAATGACGGTAAAAAAAAAAAAAAGTTAATGTTGTTATTTATGGAATTTATATTTTGCATAAATCAAATTTTGCATCAGTAAAACTTTGCCTTGGACCCAGGATGACATATATAATAAGGATTTGTTCTCAACCGATGAAGGACAGAACCATAGATGAAGTGGAATTTCTAACTAATTTTCTTGATATTTCAATTCAAATTATCTCAGGAAAGATGCACCTAAACGTCTCTTACCTTTTACCCCTGCAGTGTATTATCCCTGTAACAAAAACAAATGCTGACACACCTTGAGATTGTCACAAGAACGGCACAAAATTATGATTATTGGGTTTTTTTAGCTTACCAAAATGTTGCAGGAAGCCTGCACAGTACGTATCAGTGCAGCACAACTCTTCTATTTAATTAAAAAGAAGTAAAAGTGAAGGGCAAAGACAAGTTCCTTTTTCTTTTTAACAGATGCCTACGAAAATGGTTTGTATCTGCTGACGACATTCACCGCCAATCGGGTATGTATGTTGTGTTAACTACTGGTTTTTTGAGTCCACAGGGTGATTAGGGCTGTGTGTTTAACTGAGATATTTGGCCTTTTCTCAAAGGCTTCAATATCCCAACGTGACCCTAATCCTCTGTGATGGGCGAGCATCGTGGAAAACACTGCAGGTCTTTAATTGTTGATGGTAAAAGGGGAAAAAAAAAAAAATCCAATATATACCATAGCTCCTTTCCTGGATGGGTAAACTAATGTTGCAATAAATTTGGACAACTTAGTTTACTTCGGTTGGGGTCATTCCACATATGTGCATTTGTATTAATTTTTAAATTAATTATTTTATTCAGACACCACCCAGATAGGTGGCGGTCCGGATTTTATCCGCACCTTGGTTTTCAATGAGTGAGGAGGTTTTAATTGAACAATAAAAATCTCAGGCACATTCGTTCGCAAATTCTCCCTCTAGATACGAAGGGATTTAGGCCAATTTTGTCTCCAGGCTTCAATACAACACAATTCATAGAATTAAATTAATAACACATTTATGCCAGATGCAGAAGGCACCTATTTTTGCACAGGGCTCCGTTTTGTTGCATCTTCACCACGTCACGGTTTCTCAGAAATCTGAAAGCGACGGTTCATTGCAGAAAGGGTTTGTAGAACCCGATGGGACCTTCCCAGTTGGATCCAGGGAAGCACCTTCAGGCAGTCTGTAAACATCTGAGCAGACTAGAGAGGCGGGGGATCTGCAATTTTTTGGCCGCGCCTCCCTTGCGGTGAAAAAAGTTTTCAGCACCTCCCCCAGAATACACATACTTATTTCCAAATTATATAAGTGCTACTGCGCTATTTTATGCACTACAACATATACACAGACACAAAAAAGGTATAAGAAGGCAGGGAAAATTGAAACAGGTGCTGTAATAAAAATATTTAAAATTTTATTTATTAACAGTATAAAAATACTTTCCTCCCACACCCCCTTTTTTTTTTTGGCGCAGAACTGCAATATTTTGACTGTACTTTCTGCAACCACCATCAAACATCCACATTAGGAGCCTGATGGAAAAGCAGAGGCAAACTAACTGGGCAAAATTTGTATTGATTTTAAAAAAAATTTACATCAACAATCGTGAATTGTTTAAAGGTCCCAGAAGGACCTTTGAGCAGAGGCTGGGGAGGAGTCACCGCCTCGGTTTGTGACTATTTTTTGTTGTTCTTCATTTTTCTCATTATTCTTCAACACAGCAGGTGGGCTGTGGAGCAGTTGTGGTGTAGGAACACGAGAGGTCCCTGGTGCTTATTATAATTATTGGCACTTTTCATTTTTAATTGGCTTTTAACTCTTGTTTTAAGCAGTTGAATAGCTGGAGTTAAATTAGATAGTAATTATTTAGGCTATCGATTGAAAAGAGCTGGAATATTTTGGATGGGGCACTGTCACGTGCTGTTCAGTCTGGAACAAAGCGTTTCACAATCCATCTCAAGTGGTCTTGAAATTGTAAAAGACAATTCAAAAGAAAAAAGAAAAAAAAGCAAACTTCAGCAAAACCCTTGCAGGACTCGAACAATAACCTGTGGAAGCACAGGAATCAATCCATAGAATTTGGGGAACTTCAGAGAATTAGAGGAAAATGAGGGGGGAAAAAAGGACTGAATGATGAAAACTTGGTTTTTTTCAGTCCTTTCTTATGCTGCAAAATTCACATCCCAGGACGAATTTGTTTAATATTCAACAACTCACTGGCAGGGGACGAGATAGCAAAGGTGGAGGAGCAGGGAAAGTTAAAACCTCCCACATTTGGAAAATAAAGAACATCACAGAGATTGATTTATTATTTTAAACACTGAACAAAAGAAAAAAGCCTCAACTGGGCTGAAAAAAGTGTATTTTGACATGTAACCCCCCAAGTACAAATCACTGCAGTGCTTTTTCCTCTTCTCTCAGAACATTTTAGATATTAAGGTTTTACACCCCGGTTACACCGATCCAAATCAACTGAAGTTTACCCAAATTAAAGTTTTGGGGGTGACCCCAGCTGCTGAGAATGTGACAGTGTCGCAGAACGGCGAAGCAATCCAGTCACCTCACGTTACGTCCTACGACAGCCAAAAACAAGTAAATTGAGGGTTTATGGGGAAATCCGATCTGTGAAATGAATTGTGGGCAGCAGGGCGAGGGAAGGGGTCCTGACCCTCTGCTCCCAGGGCTCTGGGGAGACCCCCTTGCAGTGCTGGGGCCAGCTTGGGAGTGCTCAGCACAGCAGAGACAGGGACCTGTTGGAGTGGGGCCAGGGGAGCCCATGGAGAGACTGGGAGGACTGGAACCCCTCTGCTGGGAGGCCAGGGTGGGAGAGCTGGGGGGGTTCAGCCTGGAGAGGAGAGGGCTCTGGGGAGACCTTCTGGGGGCCTTGCAGGATTTGAAGGGTCCTGTCAGAAAGATGGGGAGGGAACTTTTGATCAGGTCCTGTTGGGACAGGACAAGGGGTGATGGTTTGAAACTAAAAGAGGGAGATTTAGATGAGAGGTAAAGAAGAGATTGTTGATGCTGAGGGTGTTGAGAGCCTGTCCCAGGTTGCTCAGAGTTGGTCACTACCCCATCCCTGGAGCCGCGATGAGGTCCCTGTCAGACCAGATGACCTTGAAAGGTCCCTTCCCACCCAAACATGTCTGTGTTTCTATGATCTGTTCTCCTGGGTCAGACCCCAGCAGAGTCCTTGGATTTAATTAGGAGTTAGTGAGAGAAAAGCAGAAAAACACTGACATTTCAGCAAAGCTCTTGCACAAATCTTGGCAGTTTGTGAAAGCAGTAGTGCCGTATTATAGACAGAATTTGAAATATTTTCAGTGAATGAAAAATAAAGAGAAAGTCACCAGCTTGTCTTGAGGATCAAGGCCCCCTGGAAATATTTGCGAAGAAGAGAAATCTTGTTTTCGAAAAATCCATTTTCTTCCCTCCCCACCTTGAGCACCTGGGAACCGATTGACCTCAGAAGCTGAAATCGAACGCTCCTGGTCAGCGTTTCCTGTGGGATGTTCAACATGATGCAGACTTGACCATCGTGTAGCCGGTCGTTTATCAGCCTTGTGATTTAGGTTGGGTAATTTATTGGTAGATGCAAATCCTCGAGCGCTTACGGTGTCTTTCTGATAGAAAATACTTTATTTCTTTTGCAGTACAAGCTGAATTCGTACGGCGTCCACCCCTTCTACATGGGCCTTGAAGAAGATGGCAATGCCCATGGAGTTCTCCTGCTGAACAGCAATGCAATGGGTAAAAAAAAAAAAAAGAGAAAATTTCCCTTTATTTTCACTACTTTTTTTACTTCAGTGTTGACTTTTAGACATTTGCCTCCTTATTACCCCTCCTCTATATTCCAGATGTGACCTTCCAGCCCACGCCTGCTCTGACGTATCGCACGACTGGGGGAATCCTGGACTTCTACATGGTTTTGGGCCCGACACCGGAGCTCGTTGTTCAGGAATACACCGCGGTACCATTCTCTTACTACAAATTCAGAGTGGTTTGGTGGTTTTTTTTGGTTTTTTTTTTAATTTGGTTTCCATTTTTGGGAGGGTTGTTTTTGAGGTTGTTGGGGTTTTTTGTGTCGTCGTTTTGGATTTTCCATGTTTTGTTTTTTGAGGGTGTTTTGTCTTAGTTTTTGCTTTGTTCTGTTTTCACCTATGTGCTGTAAGTTTTCTCCTTTTTCCATTTTTAGCTGGTTGGGCGACCGGTCATGCCACCCTACTGGGCACTGGGATTCCAGCTGTGCCGCTACGGGTACGCAAATGACACCGAAATTGCCAATCTGGTGGAAGACATGAAAGCAGCCGGGATACCCTACGTACGTTGAGAGCCACCAACGCCTGCGATGGCTTTTGAATTTCTGCCTTCGGGGAGTTGTCTCCTTCAAAACAGGAAAAGAAATGCCACGATTAATGCCGTCGTTCAATCCCCCCCTCCCCCCCTCGCATTTTATGGGGAAAGGCAAGGGAAGCAAAACTCAACGACGTCACTTGCGTTGTGCGTTGTCCTGTGCTGAGGACAAAGTTGCGTGCTGGCGAGGGCTGCTTTTGGAACAAAGCCTTAGACCTTGTGAAATTCTACTTAAATTAAGCAGGGCTTTCATTTTGTAGGGAAATAACATCAAATTATTTCAGTCTGGAGCAGCCGATTTGCTTGTTTCTGGACAGTGAGTAGCACCATGTGCGCAGGCACCGTGTCTACTGATGCATATTTATACACATGGACAAATTTGGGGGTGGGGGGGTGGGTCTGTTTTTGTTCACGTGGATGAATTTCTATGTTCGCTATGAGTTTAGTGGTGATGGCTCAATTTCTGGCTGGCTCGGCTGTGGAAGTGGGTTCCCATGATCTCCTTGGCTCTAAGCTGCAGTGGATCCCACTTTTAAATTAAAAACAACAGAAAAAAAAGTCATTAGTTCAAGTAATTTTGCAAGTGGGTGATGAACTTCCTGATGGATGATGCCATTCAGGAAATGATTTTAAAAGAAAGACGTTTGTTTTGGATTTGTTCTTGTGAACTGCAGGATGTCCAGTATGCAGATATTGATTATATGGAACGGCAAATGGACTTCACCCTCAGCCCAAAATTCGCTGGATTGCCAGCTCTAATCCAAAAAATTCAGGAAGAAGGAATGAGGTTCATTCTAATCCTGGTGAGATTCTGGTTTTGAATTATTGCGTCTTGTTGCAGAATCCAGAATGCACTGAGCAGCATTTCTGCATCGCAGCTTCGAGCATGAAAGGCAAATTGTACCCTCTTTTAATTCTAGGATCCAGCCATAGCTGCTAACGAAAGCTATTATCCTGCCTTCACAAGAGGAGTGGAGAAAGACGTCTTCATCAAATGGCCCAAGAGCAATGACATTATCTTTGGAAAGGTGCTGTTTTAAAAAAAAGTGGATTGTTTTAGCCACGTGAACATCACATTGTTGTCCAAAAAAAGAGGATTTGTCGCCCGGTGTGCAACGAGTCCAATTCTCACACACTCGGGAGAGACGTTGCGTTTTTATTTCAGGGCTGTGGGCTGGGTGGTTTCCCACAAATCAAGCACACCAAACGAAACCCTCTGTGCTGTATTTATTACAAAGTTAGTAATTTAAAAGCCCACCCTCTTTCTGATGATTGGTTGGTAATTTACATACAATTATATCCTGTTGACTCCACACTTCCACTCCTGGGCATGCTCAGGGGAAGGGTCTTCACCCAGGCAAGGGTCTTTTTGACCTATGGGTGTGATTTTTAGTATTATAATGAAGCCATTTCGCTTCAGGAGAGCACTAATCGTTGTTTAGCTGACAGTACACAGCTATATATCCCAAAATAATATCCCAATCCATCTGGTTTATATGGTTTTTTTCTATATGTCTCTTATTCAAGGGCAGCCAGTTCTTAATTAAAAGTTCCTAAACTAACCATGTCAACAGCATCAAGGGCAATTTCCTCGTTACGCGTCCCGTTACCAAAAGGCCTAACTAAATCTTAAGCAATGTCTAGGAAATTAACAACGTCAGGCTAGACACTGGGGAGAAGATTGGAAGCAGGTTGAGTTTGGACGATGTGGTGGAGAAACTTCATTCATGCTGATGCTCATATTTTTTTTTAATCCAGTTTAATTTGATTCTTTTACCACCTCCTTCCTCCTGCTAGGTCTGGCCAGATCTTCCCAATGTAGAAGTCAATAACACACTGGACTGGGAAACCCAGGTGGAGGTAAATGTTTTTCTATAAGACCATCAAAAGACCCTAAATAACATCAAAGTGAGTTGCAGAAACTGTCCAACCTTTCTGTCAGGACATCTTAAAAACTGTAGCAAACCCACAAAATTGTTAAGAATTAAGCAAATCTTTGTTTTTTTAAAAAAATGATGAAACTGAATTCCAACACTTCAGTAGCAGGTTGATTTCGGTCCTGTGTCCATTCTTCACTTCTTTTTTTTTTCCTACTACTTCTACAGCTCTACCGAGCGTATGCAGCTTTCCCCGATTTCTTCCGCAATTCCACCGTTGAATGGTGGATGAGAGAAATCACAGAAGTCTACACCAATCCCCACAACGCCTCAAGAAGCTTGAAGTTTGACGGCCTCTGGATCGTAAGTGTAAAAAATTCTTTGAGGTCTGGGATTTTTCTGTGGCTTTTTATCCTGAGACTGGTTCTCAGCACCTCAAAACCCAGCATTGGTCTGATGCCTCCAAGGAAGGAATGATACTGATTCTGAATGCTGAACATCGGGAATGGCTGACTACGGTTTAAAACTCCTTCTTCATGTTCACATCATCATTAATTATTCTGTTTTTCTTTCCGTTTTGGAAAAAATTTGACTTTCTCAAATCTTCATTGTGAACTTTTGACCCTCCTGATGACTCTTCTGCAGTGTTTTCTTCTATATGTTCCTAAAGTTGTCCTCTTTTTTTTGGCAGTGAGAGACGATTATTTTTACCATTATTCCTTCTGCGAGGCAAAATGAGATAAATGACAGGTTTAACTTGCTTCTGAAATCAAGTGGACTTGCAATAGGTGTACAATCTTTTAAATATTCTCGTAGAAACCCACAAAACATCTGGAAACCCAGTACAATACTGGTAGAGCAGTGCGTGTTGTCTACCTCAACTTTGGCAAAGCTTTTGCTGCCACTTCCCATAACAACCTCCTAGGGAAGCTCGGGAAGAAGAGCGTGGGTCAGATATGTGGACAGGGAGGTGGTTTGAGACCTGGCTGAAGGACAGAGCTCAGAGGTTTGTGATCAGTGGTGCAAGCTCTAGTTGGAGTCCTGTGGCTCACGGTGTTCCCCAGGGAACAGGACTGGGTCCAGTCTTGATCAACCTTGATCATCAGTGCCCCATCATCCAGGTCAGAGTGGAACCTCAGAAGTTTCCTGATGATGCAAAGCTAGGAGGAGTGGCTGAGACACCAGAGCTGTGACCTGGACAGCCTGGAGAGCTGGGAAAAGGGGAATCTCATGAAGTTCAACAAGGGCAAGTGTAGAGTCCCGTAGGAGGAATAACTCCCTGCATCAGTAGAGGGGAGGGCTTGACCTGGTTGTGGAGTCCCCTTCTCCGGAGAGATTCCAAACCCTCTTGGACACTGCGATCCTGGACGCCTTGATCTGGGTGACCTTGATGGAGCAGGGGGGTGGCAGCAGATGATCTCCAGAGGGCCCTTCCAAACCCCACCATGTTAGGGTTCTGGGATTTTCCCATATGCCAGCTCTGGTATCCTGCTGCAACTAGAGGACCACATGCCCCAGGGCCAAGAACCATCATTACCAGGTTTAGTGATTTTGGTCATTTCCGTATCCGCAGTTAGATTTTCCGTATCGACTTCACTTTTCATACAGCAAAACCCTTCCCTTTTCTGGAAATATGGTTGATAAATTGGTTGAACTCGATGGTCTTGAAGCTCTTTCTCTCTCTAAATATATATTTTATATACATATTATATAAATATGTTATATTAATGCAGACTATATAATATATACACAATTGAAATATTTTATTATT
>WTSP01136421.1:0-12346 GCA_025331215.1 Actenoides lindsayi | reverse complement strand
CCAGAAGACAGGTGTGTGTTCATGTTTCTAATGTGAGACCATGGGAAGAGTTGGCTACTGGGGACACTAGGGACATCCCAGTCAGCTGCTGGAGAGACTGAAGGATCTAAGGGTCCTCATGTGTGAGACCTGCTGGTCTATGTGTGTCTCTAAGGGTGAGACTATGGGTGGATTTACTATTAGGGGATCATGGGACTGTCATCTGGTGTTCTGTGTGTGTCTCTCTGTGTCTGTGTGCATTCTTGCCTCAGGGACTACTGGAGATACTGGGATCCAGGGCCCAGCAAGGCAGACTGAGTGTCACAGCCCAGTTGCTGGAGTGGTCCACATATTTATATATATGTTAAAAAGGGTTTTACTGTCTCCATTTTATGATGATAAACCAAGGCAAAGAAAAAATAAAGTTCAGAGTTTAACACAAAATCCCACATTTAAGAAGTCTGGAAGTATGTGTGTCAGACTACGGAACACTACAAGTCACTTTGTGGTTTCCTAATAAAAGTCTATCTCCTGTTGACCTGAGGAACAGCTGAACATTTACCCAGGAGAAATTGCAGGTACCCCAGAAAATAAGGAACACAGTTACTTTCTGTTTGAAAGATAGGGTGCAAGTATTTTGCTCCCTGTGCCACATAAGAACTGTTTGGTCTATACAATGAAAGGAACCAATACCTCAGAGCTTATCTCCATGGTGAAATCAACCTCTCTTGGCAGGCATTTATACTACACAATTTCATATTCCTGAACCAAAATGAAGTAGATGCAATGGAGAGCACTGCCTCTTCCAGTACGCAATTCATGTTCCTCCCCTGAACAGAATAACATCAAAGGAAGGCATCTTTTCAAACCACTAAAATAATACTTGGTAAACCAAATCATGCGGAACTCTGAAATGTCCTGAGAATTCAGTGATTCTCAGAACAAACTCAAACTTCATTAGCATGGTATTAGAACTCATCATTAGGTAAGCCTTCCAAGTTTCAATGGTGATGACCTTTAATTTCTAGGACAGACTTCCCCAAAATAAAAATCTTAACCTTTAAAATATTGTGACCTACATTCTGTATTGTCCCAGGGCAACAAGCTTGTCTTCTGTGAAGTGTTTTTAACTTTTCTACATGGTAGGTATAAGTTTGGTGAGCCGTTTTGTCTCCTTGTTATACGTAATAGAGACAAGATACTGGGCTAATGGTTTATTTCTGTTTTCAATATGTGGAGCATTTCAAGTAGTCTTGATAGATGAAATGTTAGAATGTAAACAAAAGGCAAAGTGTGAGTGGAAGTATATTTCTATTCCTTTAAGAAATCAATAAATACATTTTAACTCTTCAGCACTTTGCAAATCAGTTGCATTCATGCATGACTAGTTGGCTTTTGTAGCCCTAATGCTTTCTCCCCATTTATTGCCTCTTACTTACATAGAATTTTCAAATGTTTCATATCATTCTTAATCATCAAAGTGGTTTGACAGGATCAGGTTTTGCCCTGTAACTTTAAGCTTTTAGATCACAGTCTTTCAGCTATTTCCACGTGAGAGAGAGGCAGAATTTTGATAGAAATCTCTGAGGCAAGACAATCCACACAAAGCCAGTAGTTGCAGATTGGAGTCTAATATTTTACCAATATCTAGTATAAATTAAAGGTAAAAAGTCTTTGGGGAAATCACTGCTGAGTAGAAAGTGGAAATTCTGAAGCATTCTGAGAGATTAGTGTAAATTTAGTCATTACAGATTTCAGTCTGTATAAAGAGAAAATAAGTTACTGGACTAGTGACATGGATACACTAAAAGCAACCAATATATTCAACAATAAAAGCACTGTGGTGTAAGTTTAGCAAAACAAAATGTATCCAAGAGGTAAAGGTTCAGAAAATTTATGACGCTCTGTTTATCCACTGTGGAAAAACTGCATTTTAAAAGTTTCTATGCATGAAAAATTCTTCTTAAGTACTGTTCTACAGTCCTGGATTAACAAGATTCCCATAAGAGAAAATTATTTCATTGAAATCAATGGCCCAGAAAGGAAGAGAAGTTTGGAAGATATGGTTATTTGTATATTGTAAGTTAGTTGAAGTGAGCACAGGAAAAGCCTGCTTTGGCTTTTGCAATTACATACCCAGTAACATGTTTAGAAATATACTTCTGTTTTAAACAGAAACAAGTTTTAATAATTAACAACAAGCTATCTTTGCCTGGAACAAAGGTTGCAGAAAGAATAATGAGTTAGTCAAGCAACTAGCCATGAAATGCTGTTGAAGATTGCCAAATCCAAGTGAAACTGGGGAAAGGTAATACCAGCAGGGAGAGATCACAACCACCAACTCATGAACAACCTACCACAATTATACCACCTCCTCAAATGAATGAGGTAATAATAGATAAAAAATTTGACAGAGTATGCATGGTGATTTACATAAGAAACAAATATATTTCAACCAATCACATAGATGAATGATAAAGTATATGTATTAGAAAGATGAAGATCATTAAAACTTTGTGTACAAATAACTGGTGGTTTAAGATGTTGATGTGCTGGTTTTGACTTAGCATCCATGGCTGCACGTTCATGAGAATGAAGAAAATACCTCCACCTTGTATGTGTGATTGGCAGTCTCATACAGGGTGACAGACCCAGTTTTGGGAAAACACCATAAGAATAAAAATCTGGGGTCTGATTCAACTGATTTAAACAATGTGTTCAGTGCTGAACCAAAACTTCAGTGAAGTATACCAGCACAGAAAGTGACTGAGCAGACAATGTTGTATAGAAAGGTAAATAATAGGACTATAGCACAGCTATGTACAGAATTCTACATTGTTGAAAATAATAACAATAATTTTTGCTCTTGCCAGTTCTGTAAAAAGCATAACTACATAGAGCTATGTCTCAAAATATGCTCATCAATTCAGTGGATAACGGAAAGTAAGTACGGCATGATGGGTTTTGCAAAAGGTACATATGATGCTTTAAAAATAGGTATAATCCTGTCATGGACCAGCGGTGGAGAACTGTACAAAGATCTTTTAAAAAATCCATTTGGATGACTATTCAAAGCTCTACTGAGATACTGCTTTTCTTTGATATGAAAACCAAGCTAAAATCCTTAAAAGAGCTTTTGCAAGTATCATGTTGATTTTTTCTTTCAATTCAAATATATTCTTAAAATATCTTCTGTTGTGATATTTTTACATTTTTCTTTCCAATCCCCAATCAAGAGAAGAACAACAGAGAAGTTAACAAGTACTGTTTATATTATAAATAGACCAGTTTAGTCTACTGAATTGGATCAGCCGCTAAATCAACAATTATATTAAAGTGGTGATTAGGCTCTATCAAAGAGAAAGCCCACCTTACTCTTTACTACTTATTAACATTTGGAGAAACAGGTGGAATGAGAGAATTACTAATTAGACTTTGCTGATATGAGAGCATATAACAAGAGAAGTGATGGGTCAGTGGTTGTGGTACTAAAATGGAGATAGGAAAAACAAAGTTAAGTTCTCTCAGTTATTTTAAATAAATAATTTCCCTGTCCTTCAGTTCCCTGTTGGAAGAATTAGCATTCCTTTACCTTCTACTCTCCCTTACCTCCAAAAGTTTTGAGAAATGAACTGAGACTAAGATCTCTGGAGAAAAAAATTACACTTCATTTTGCATTTAACTGAAGAGGTCTGTTTTCCCAAAACTGGGTCTGTCACCCTGTATGCAACTGCCAATCACACATACAAGGCAGAGGTATTCTCTTTATTCTCATGAGAGCACAATCATCAGTGGCAGGTCAAAACCAACACAACCAATAACATAAATAACATCAGTTATTTATATCCAAAATCTTAAACATATTCCTCTTTCTAACACATATGCATTGTTACTCAACTATATGATTGGCCAAAACATCCTCAATTATAGCAAAATGCAGAAATGCATACTCAATGCAAATTATAACCCACGCTCTGTCTATTTTATTTACCACTTATTTCCTTGTTCTCTTGAGGCAGTGGTATAATTGGGGCCAGTGGTCCACAAGTCAGTGGTTGTGATCTCCCTCTGCAGGAATTACCTTTTCCCCAGTTTCACTTAGATTTGGCAATCCTCAACAGTTCTTCATCACTACTTCATCAAACAACTCATCATTCTTTCTACAGGCTTTGTTCTAGACAGAGATATCCCATTGTTAATTATTAGATCCTGTTTCTGTTTAAAACAGAAGTATGTTGCTAAGCATGTTATTAGGTACGTAATTGCAAAAGCCAAACCAGGCTTTTCCTATGCTCACTTTAACTTAAAATATGCCAATAACTATATCTTCCAATATACCAATAACCATACCTTCCGAACTTCTAATCTTTTCTGGGTGTTGATATCAGGTCGACTCAGAAAAGAGGATTCCTATCCACTGAGTATATTGATACAAAAATAGTACAGACACATTCCAAAATGAAACACATAAGAGGAGTGGGAAGGTGGCTGGAATATTTTCCTGTTTCAGAAGTTCAGATTAATATAATCCAAGTAAACAAAAGAAAACAAGTAAAGCAGATCTATCCATGCAAAAGAGATAAGCAGGTGATAATGGACCCTATCAAAACCAAGTGTATATCACCAGAATGTTGTTGACAGAGAGTCCCTCTCAATAACACTACTCACAGAATATGTGGCAAATTTTGATTAGTGAAACATTGTCATTAACAACTAAAACAATAAACTTTCCAACACAGCTCTCCTCTCTGAATCTTAAATCAAAAACACTAGCAGTTAGATAGAAAGAGAAGGTGTCATGTTATTAAAAAAAAATAAAATAAAAAAAATTGCTTCCCTTACAGATGTCAGTCAGAGTCAGTTGATCAAGGCCTTGATGCTCTGCTGAAATACTTCACAAAAAATCACTCTGTTTCGGTTTTTTAAATGGTTGAGAACTCTGGTTGGACATATATATGTGGAATTCTAAATAAGTGTTAATCTCTGTTAGGTTTTAGCTAAAAAAGAAAAAATGAAAATAATTTCAAAGTCATTAAGTGCTTTGACATAGCTCTTGACAAGCTCTTTGAAAAGAGTGAAGAAACACAAGGTAATAAAAAGTTCTCAGTTTCAGCCATATGTTTCATCAGTCTTCAAGTTTCACATTATTTATCTATCTTGCACAACACTGGAAATACAAAGAAGGCTTTTTTATATATCATCATAATCATTTACTGTACAAGCCTGAGTAGGAAAGCCTTAGACCGATGCTATTAAAATACAGGAGTCTTGTTATTTTTCCACTTTGTGTTGCACATAAAATGAAAAAGAGTTAACAGTCATTATTTTAAAGTTCTTGTTGTAGTGAAAATATAGACTTCCACTAACAAAGGAAGGATTTCCATTAAAATGGAAATGCTACAGAATTTCATTTCCAGTGCCACCAGAACTAGGAAATAATCTTTTGAAACTTCATCTTTTTTCATATATTATTTTGTATGCTTGAGTTGACTGGCAACAATGTAATTACATTGAAGCTATCAACATTGCTTCAATGGCATGATATGGCCTATGTACTCTAGTTTATGCTTCTTCACCACACAGAGCTCTCAGCAGTCAAATTCAGGTATTAGAAACCCAAGAAATGTTAACCACTTTATATTTAGCCTTTCATTTTTCTTTTGCAATAAAATGTCTCAAGAAGTATAGCAAAAGGCATACTGCTACACACAGAGCTTGCCAGACCTCATGCCAGTATCTGCCTCTTGCTTTTAGCTGTGAATACTTGCATAAGTTTCAATGAGCCACTGGAAAACATTCTACTAGAGACTGAGTGTCCTGGTGTGAGTGAGAACAGAACTAATTCTGTTCAGTGATTTTACTTTTCAGCTCAGTTCTTCTGACTAACTTCACTGTCTGAAGTTAGCAGCCTGTTCTCACAGGCAGCGTCTGCTTCCGGCAGTGATAACACCCCGTGTTTAGAGTTACTACCAAGGATTGGTGTGCAGACCAAGGCCGGTTCTGGATCTTGTGTACCACCTTGGGGGGTGCAGAAAGTGAAAGGCTGCACCTGCAGAGAGGAGCAGACAGGACAGGTGACCCTAAACTGATCAATGAGGGATTCCATCCCATATACGTCATATTCAGCATAGAGCTGAGGGATCCAAAGGGTCTGTGGCTCTTCTTGCCTCTTGGACTGCTTTGACAGCTCTGCTTGGCTTGGCTCAGATCCTCTTTCAGTTCCTTCCTCGGAGCACCCGAGGAGGACTCTGTCCATTCTGCCTTTGATCCTGATCTGTGTGTTCCTGAACCCGGTACCAGAATCCAGCTCCTGATCGCAGCTCCCGTCTGCTGTGGGGCCCAGTCTGGGACTCCCTCAGTGCCTGCTCCACAGCATCAGTAGTGACAGTGATGTAATCACCATCCGGGGGGTTGGGTTTGATACTGGTTTCGTATGTATTTGTATATATTCCAGTTTTTATTATTATTAATTTCGTTTTCATTAAAGCTGTTCTAGTTTCCTTCTCTAACCTCTACATCTCTCGCCCTTATTCCCTTTCTCTTCCCCTTTGTGGAGGGAGGACAGTTAACAAAGAGCATCTCGTATAGGTCTAAGGGGCCTCCCTGACCCTAAATCTTGACACTGAGTGTTCCCTGTATGCAGTTCAGTGCTGTCAGTCAACAGCAATTCCCTTAAATAACAAAAGTCTGTTGAATCATGTAAAAAATGACATGATTTATTATAGGTGCACAGGAAGTCACATCTCTATCAAGACAACAAAAAAATGTACTGCTGACAAGTGGTGAAAATAACTGTTTGAGGATTTTTGGTTTAGCAGTAAACACACACTCATCAAAGATCAAAGACCAGTATGATCTTTTTTCCTTTCTTTTCTTTCTTTTCTTTTTCATATTATCTCATTTGTAAGACTCTCTTCCTGGGTCTTCCAATGGCAATCCATGTAAGGTGAAAGGCAATGATAGGAAAATTTTGTTTTGACATCAGCTTCTTCCATACGAAAACGGTCAGATGTTGGAACAGGTGCTCAGAAAGGTTGTCGACCCCAGCCCTGGCCATTTTTGACACTTGATTGACAAAGACCTTGAGTAGCATGATAAAATTTGCAAGTTAGATCTGCTTTGAGCAGATTTGCACTACAGGACTTCAAAGAGTTAGGTTATATGAGAAAAAAATCATCTTGCACATGCCTGAGGGAGCACTGGGGAACAAACCTGAGAGAGTGGGAAGGGTTATTGCCTAGCAGCTTGAAACATATTCGAGGATGCAGAGGAAGAGCATAATGTGTACATCTGTGTGTGAGGGGAGTCTGCACCAGCAGCTGGAGTGGTCCTGCAGCCTGGGGGTTCGTGTGCCTAGGTCACATCAGCATTTGAAATCCAGGCTATGATTCTGGACAGACTGAGCACCTGAGTGAGTTCTCGGGAGATCCAGACTTTTTTATATATGTATTTCTCACTAACTGATGTTTATTACCAGAGAGGAGAATGGGATATCATTGATGCTTTTTTAGTATCTACAAGAGTGCTGTGTTTTCTGACTATGATCTGTGTGGCCTCCTGTATCAATCCATATACATGTATTTGTGTGTTCCTGTTGGAAATACATACACCGCATTACTATTGGTAGGGCCTAGGGACATGGAGCAGCAGCATACTACTGGACTCAGCAGACCTTAATGCAGAGGATACTTCCAACATAATGTTTCTCTAACTCTATGAATCTGAAGTAAAACTAGATATCTGAAGTGAACGTAAGGGAAAGTGATAGAAAGACCATCAAGGATTAGACCCAGTTGACAGTTGAGCACCGTGTGGCCACTTGCTCACTGACCCCACACTTCAAATGGGAAGGAAAAGAGGGAGAAAAAATACAAAACAGTCTGAGTTGAGATAAGGATAATTTAATACAACTATGCAAGAGGCGAAATAACAACAACAGTAATATCAATGAAACAATACAAAAAATGAGCGATACAGAATGAACCCAAGGAACAACAGCACTGCCCCCGAGCCAGACTGACCAACCACCAGAACCCACACCTTGCTTAGCCCACCTCCCACCTTTATATGGCAGGCAAAAAATAAGTATGGTATTGAATAAACCCTCAGCAGTTTTGGCTGACAATCATGGGTGTGGTACCCTCCCAACTTCTGGTGAAAATTAACCCTATCCTAGCTGAACCCAGGACATTATCCACCCCTTATTTCTATACTATCTACGTCATGCCCCAAAGATTTCACAATTAACATCATACAATTTAATTCACTGGCTGTTCTCACCCAAAATTGAATCCCCTTGCAGTACCATATCATACTTCTCCATCCTCCTTCATTACCCAACAAATGTATCCAGGCCCTTGAGCAAAACCGCCCCCACCCATGAACATGTTTGTCTTTGCCTGAAGCAGGGCTAACCCAGACCATCTTATTTAAGACATTCATCAAGTGCACTACAGGGACTTTATCCCCTTCTTGTGGAAGTTTTGTGGGAGTTTTGTGGGAGTTTTGGCTGGACAGGGCCAGCTCGATTGGTAGGTCCTCATGTGTTAACCAACAAGATGTCCTTTGCTAAATGTGTGCTCCAGTGTTTGAAGGTATCCCCACCATTGCTTTCAGTGTAGTTTTTAACAGTCCATTGCATCATTCAGTTCTCCCAGAGGCTGATGCATGATAGTGGATGTGATAGACCTGCTGTATGCCATGCTCTTCACCTCAGGGTTCTATGGAGTTGTTTTGGATTTGAGTCCTGTTGTCATTATCTCAACCCTTTGTGCTCATGCTGGGCACCAAAAAGGACTGTTGTGGTTTAGACCCAGCTGGGAGCTGAGCACCCCATGGCCGTTTGCTCACTGCCTCCCCACCTCGTAAATGGGAAGGAGAAGAGGGAGAAAAATATCAAGTTCCGCAGGTTGGGATATGGAGAATTTAATACAACAGTGCTAAAGGAGAAGTAACAACGAGAACAGTAACAAAAATGAAACAATACACAAACTGAGTGATATAGGATGAACTCAAAGAACAACGTTGACCCCAAGCCAGTCCAGCTGCCCACCAGAACTTCAGTGTAGTTAAATGCAATTGACATAGTTAAGGAAATTAAACAAAGAGTAATGAATATGGGAAACAAAGCCAGCTTTACATTTAAAATCAAAGCTTTAAGATTACCTTTGCTATTAGAGAGGAAAATCTTAGGGTCATGACACAAAGTTCCATGAAACCGTCAGGTCAGTGTTCAGCTGAAGTCAAAAAGCAAGCCAAAGGTTAGGAATACTAGGAAAATTAGGAAAGGTGCAGACAACAGAACAGACAATACTGTAATACCATTGTATAAATTAATGTTTCTTCCAAACTTAAAATCCTATGTGCTTATCTCCCCTCAACTTAAAAAGGATATATTCAAGTAAGAAAAGGTTCAGAAGAATGTAACAATACATAGAGATTGGTTGTATGAGATCTTACCAAATAGGTTATGACTACTCTGTCTGGGAGAAGAGATAACTTACAGACTAAATGATGAAAGCACGTAAACAAGAAATGGTAACATCAGACATGAAAATCAGTCTCTTACAGTATGAGTTCCAGGTAACTTCAAGCAAAACAACCAAGGGTTGGTTTTAAATGAAATGAAAAGAAAGGGATCTAGATTGAAGAAAAACATTTTAAAAAATTCTAAAAATTTAAAAATTGTGGGTTCAAGGGGACACTGAATAACTACTTTGTGTTATTAAGTAGGCTGCCGATGAGCTGGAAATGGTCAGAGACTGAAGATTGCTTGGAAGAAGCATCACCTTTGCTTGCTTTCTCCTTATTCTTCTATGAGTGGTTTCGAGTTCTTCCTGCTGCAAAAAGATTCTGGGGGAGAGAAATTGGTCTGAATCTGTAAACCCACTCTTACATTTTGCTAGGCTAGATTGTCAACCAAAGCCTTGCCTTGAGCGGTTTTGTCTAAATATAACATTCCTTTTTTGACGTCCAGTCTGGTAGCCCACTTAGAAATGTGATACATAGTATTTTGAGCACTTGAAAAACCCACAACTCTCAATCCTGACCCACTGTACATTATCATGAAAGGTGCACATCAATAGGAACTGATTCCATAAGAAGTCAAAGTAATTTTTATAGGGCTTATTTTTCTAAAGCTGTATTAGGAAAACTTAATTTCTATCCACCCTGACCAAGCAAACCTCTCATCTGTATCTCAGGCATCCAGTTGTTACCCAAGTTGTTCTTCACAAATCTGTGTGAAGACACAACTAAGAAATACTCTCAGGGTCAGGAGCTCAAGCCACAAGAAAACAGAGTAACAGATCAGTCAAAAGCTTAGAAGAAAAAGAAATCAAAAGGTCTCTCACAAGTACTCATAAAATGGATTAAATCAGACATGACATATTTCAATTAAGATGAAGAACAGAATGGGCCTACTGCACATCATCTCCCATGAAAAAATGGAAGACTCATTTATTAGTCAGTCATTTCACTGGAAAGAAAAATCTGAATGTGCAAACTGTGCTTTCAGAAAAACGTGGCATGGTTTTTAAAGTACATTTTCAGTATACTAGTTGACCTTAGGATCATCAGTGATCCTACAATCAACTAGTACACTGAAAATAAAATCAGCCAAGAAATTTCTGAAAGTTTTGTGCAATGATTCGCTTCAATAAATAGCCAGAAGATCAGCATGTGTTAAAATGTAGGTTACTTTGGGTACCCAGATAGTAGTACTCAGTAAGTTTAAAATTACATACACATGTACTACCCACAGCTTCCTGCTCAGTTAGGTCAGAATCTTCTGTCCTAACCTGAACCTCTAAAAAGGTTCTATCTATCTTTCCAGTTTAGATGAGCTGGATATTCTCCTCTCCTGATCCCTATTTAACATCAGCATCAGTGATTGTGTAGCCATGCAGCAAGTCAAATCAGTGTACTGATCTGCAGGAAAACAAATATTTCCCTTTTTTTCTCAGTTCATTCTCAGCCAACTGACTGAGCTCTCCAGAAACAGTGGAGCTGTTGCATTACTAAAGCTCATGCAAAGCAGTGTACAAAGCTAATCCTGTCAGTGACAGAATGGTCTTAAAACAGAATGGCCTTCTGACTGTGAATTTGTAGTGTAAGTTTAATGCAGACATCCCCTTACCAATATGGTGGAAGGAACTAATTTATTCCTCTAAATTAAACCTTACAGAGCATAGAAATCCTTGTCAATGAGGTTGGAGCGCTATTTTATTCTTCCCCCGGAAGATGGAAAGATGGAAAGAAAAAGAGTAATTAAGAACATTGCAACGCCCATATGAAGGTGCAGCAGCATATCAAAGAAAGCTGTATTTCATGTGCTGCTTCTTTGAAATAACAAAACAGCCCAGAACTGTCGATGACTGAAACACCTGTGGTGCTATTAGAAATATTTACCAGAAGAGAGAGACACATCAGTTTCCATATATGCTCAATGGCATGGAGATAATTTTTTTAGATCTATAGATAAGGGAAAAGTAATAAAACATAAAGGCATTTTAGAATCTCTTAAACTGAAAAGTGTTGGGGAAAAAAAAATCTTTAATTATCATTTCAACATTTATATAGCATCTTTTCACAGTACTCTGGCATTTATTTCCACTAACTTATTCAAATTCTTTTTGATAGGATGACAACAAAAATCTCATCAGGCATGGGAAGTCAAATACCACAGATACGATTTTAAAGTTAAAACATGGCTGGATGCAAAACAAAATAAAGACAAAACCAAACAGATAAATCCTAAAGTTAATTTAAATTATTACAGCACTATAATTAAAAGTCTGAGCTTTTTTTATTCATGTAATGCATGGGTAATTCAGAAAAATCTCTGCAGAATATGGCAGTATTCAGCATGTAGAATTTGGAACATCACTTTTTGTTCTGTAAAACTCTGATAACAGATGGTCTTTTAGAAAGGCTGAGAGCTAGAAAAAGGAGAAAATTCTCTTTGAAACAATAGAATCCTATAAGAGACAGCCTGCAATGTGCGCTTTTCTTTGCTGGATGTTACATAGTCACATGTTTTCTTAAATGCCAAAGCAAAACTAGTGTTTCAATGGGCAGAAATAATTTAGAAAAAAAAAATACTATTGTGGTGTCTTTACCCTGGCTGGGCACCAGGTGCCCACCAAGCCCTTCTATCACTCCCCCCAGACCTCCATCAGCACGGCATGCAGGGAGAGAATAAGACGCCAGGAGCTGTGGGTTATGATAGATAAGATGTTATTCTCTACTTCCAGTTCGCAGTGGATGTCAGGCTGAGTCCAGGAAGCAGGGCTCCAGAACACGTATCAGTTGCTCAGAGGACAAACCGAATGCCCCCCCATCCTCCTCCTGCCCTTTCCCTTTATAG
>WTSP01136420.1:0-12351 GCA_025331215.1 Actenoides lindsayi | reverse complement strand
AAATAAGATTAAAAAGCTTGTGGGTCAACATAAAGAGAGGAAAATGACTTACCAATTACTGTCACAGGCAAAATAAACTTAAGTTGGGGAAAACAAATTTAAAATGTTACCAATTTAAATAAAACAAACCCAAAAATTAAAACAATACTCTGTCCTACCTACACCCCCAGCCTCAACTAAGGTCCTTCTTTTTCCAGAGCTTAATTATCTTTACATATATTTTGTTTTCATTATATCCAGTAGCAACCTTCTGTTTCAATTTATTGTCACTGCCTCTGTCAGTAACATTTTATGCACTTGAAAACTGCTCTAAGGCTCTCTCAAAGCCTTCTCTTCTTCAATTTAAACAAGCTTTATCCCTTAGCATTTCCTCAAGTTGAAGCACTCCAGCCCCTAATAATCTGGATGATTCTCCAATGAACTCACTCCAGGTGATGAACATCCTTCCTTTATTGGTAAGTCCAAAGCTGGATGTAGCATCCTTGATGCAGCTAATGAGTGTCAAATAAGGGGCAATACTCACTTCCCTTGTTCTTCTGATACAGCCTGGTATGCTGCTCCTTCATGATCACCAAGGCACACTTTTGACTCCTGTTTAACTTACTGTTCAAAAGGATTTCAAGTTCCTTCTCTGTAGATCTGTTACTCAGCCTGTTTGTCTCTCCACAGTACCCTGTCAAAACTGGTGTTATGCTGAACTTGTACATGATCCAAAAGAAAAGCTAAAATGCAAAATAGTGTAGAAATTGACCTTTTATAGCTTACCATATTCCTTATTGATGTTTTATGTAAGACTGGAGGAGGGATATTCATCACATCTCAGTATGGAAATCCAGAAGAGGAGGGATAGACCCTAACTGACTATGCAGAGACATCTAGTGTAATTTGAGACGTTCAGGTTCCCAGACTCCAGGAACTCCATATGTTTCAGGGGCTGTGGATCTTCTCCAGAGTCTGTCATATCTTCCCACCCCATACAGTTGTCTCAGATGTTGTATAGCATCTGAAATGGGACATCTGTATTTAGGCAGCTGACTTGCATTTGCCTCTTTTTCCAGTCAGTGGAAAGAAAGGGACACAGCTGGGAAAAAATAGTTCCAACCAAATGTGAACATTTACTTTAGGATTATAAGCATTAGGTCATCTTTCATAGCACAGTTCACCACATTCTAAATAAAATATCTATGTTTAGTTAATAAAGTCTTGCACCTCAGGTGAGTAATTCCCAAAATTTGTGGAATACAAATCAGACAATTCTTTGGACCCATGACAAGGTTGTAAGTCTCAACACTTAAAGAAAGGGTGATTTAGGGACTGGAACATTGCATTAAACTTAATCTGCCAAACATAATAGGAACCTGAAAGGACAGCTGTATAGATTATGGATGCATGAATTCTTCAGAGGATCATTCTGTACTGAGGAGTTTCTTTCACAAAGATTTTCTTTCATTTGATTATTGGCTCGCTGGTTTAGTTTTGTTTAGTTAAAACCTAGAATTATTATAAATGAAGGTTAATCCTTAGAAAAACAGTATTATGTTACATTACTAAAGCTAAAAAATACAAAGATCCAGTAAAGGTCAGATAAACAATGTCAGGTGGAGAAACCTTAGTAATCTAATCAAGGCAAATGGACCATATAGAATAAGCTGGTCTAAGACTAATAAAGGAGAACAAGATGCCCCTGATGTGAGATCCCACAGGATTAGTCAACAAAAAAAGATTCTCTTCCTAAAGCTCCTTGCTTACTTGATTATTGCCTATAAGGCGATACAGACTTAGAGTATACAGGAAGAAGAACATTTGATACTGGTGTAAAATTTACCGAGGAATGTTTTAAGGGTATTGTGGGAATGTGGAAGACTTATGGGATGTTTAGTGCAAAAAGTAAAGACACGGAAAGGGAGAGACCGAGGTGGACAGGAAAGAACAAGCTTATGAAAATGGAAGAAACGTATAAAAGCAGCTGTCTGAGAATATGCATTGCTGGTTAGCATGCTTGCTTCAATGAGGTCTATGCAGTCTATATGTTTATTAAATTACATTAGTAACTATCTTTTGCGTGGATATGTACTCTGTTCTGAACGGAGACATGTCAATACTAGTGAACTTCAAGATGGAACAAGTCTAAGTAGTAGTAACTGAAGTAGAACTGTAAATCTCTGGGGCTTGTATGTCCAGAAGCCAGCAATATGGTACACTAGGGCATCTTGCAACCAGCTACTGAGTAGGTCCATGGATGTGCTCCATATTTTGTAGATATATTCCCCAAGCAGACTCGAACCTTGATCAGCTACAAAGCAGGAATAGAATCAGGACAACCATAATGTCAATGTTTTATGAGTGCTGTGTATTTATGGGAGTATTGGTAAGACACTGTTCTCTGCGTGTGCTAGTGTGTGTGGCCAGTCATGTGTACGTATTTCTGTGCAACCATACATGTCTATTGGGAATATTTGTAACAGAAGAAAAGTTAGCAAGACACGATTTACATAAGGAAGTGTGAATATGCAAGTCAGTTTATTATAAACTAGTAGTTTCTTTTGATTGCAAATATGAGATTCAGTAAACATGATATAACTACAATGTACATGTCGTTGAAGCTATAGTAGTGAGTAGATTACAGTAGTCCTACATTATTAAGGATCTTATATATCATATATTATTAAATAATTATATGAACATTATTTAATGTAAAAAAAGAAGGTTAGTAGTTCTTGAGGTCCTATACATAGCTTTCTGGTCCTCTTGTTTCTGACATAGTTGTGTTGTAAGTATAGTATATACCTTAGATTCATCTTAGAACTGATTAACATTTTTCATGTGTTTGAATTTTCTTAGTAGTTTATTTTCAAGCTTAATATATTTGGTTTATTTAGATATACTTGCTTATGATTCTTTTTTGTGAGTATATATGAATGCCAAGAGTGATGAAGCTCACAGTCAAAGGACTAGAGAAATAGATAATTGCAACCTGGCCAAATAGGTGCATACAGGGTTTGTAATATACTTATTCTCTGCTGTCTAAATATGATAAAAATATTAAAATAATTTCAAGGTCTTTGTCTTCATCTTCAATAAGCTCAGTAGGCTAGCCTTTAATTCTTAGGACTGACTAAAATGGCAAGGACGAAGGAAACTAGCATCATGGGAGGTTTGGAGGGTGTTGGAGTGTGTGGGGTTTTTTTGGTTGGTTGAAGGGTTTTTTTTGTTTGGCTTTGTGTTTTTTTCTTGAAGTAAGACAGCATTATATGAAAACAGAAAATACCATCTATGTATGCAATATCTTCTTGAATTTTATTCTAATTTACTGACTAACATGAAGACAAAATGAAGATCATAAAACTTAACCTTTCTACCTCAGATTGATCTTGACTCCTGTAGCATAGAAAACCATAAACTATATATATATAAAATTCCATACATTGCACTGTATATATTTTTGTCAGTAGGGAGAGAAAAAGACTATATGTAGAACAGAATCATTGTGATTCTCAGCTACTAAAATGATTGTGGCAGAGAAAGGGAAAACTAATAAAAATAAGGGAAAACAGAAAGGAATAAAGAAAAGGACTACATAGAAGAGAAATTTATGCTGACTTCTACACTGAAAATTGTCTTTTCTTATTATTGTCATCGAGACTAATAGAAATAATATGTTCTGCCACAAGATTATACTTCTGGCTTTTTAACCAAACAGGTTTTACAATTTTATTTAGATTCTTAAGTTTTTCCATTGTCATGTTTTTACAGACACACAAACACACACATCTTAATTCAACTAGGAAATGTATATTCATATATACTAGAAAATTTATGCTACAATATTGTATGGTTCTGTAAAAATGCTTATGCCTTAAATTGAGGCAATGCATTTGCACCTAAGTAAACACAGTTCTATGTATTCATTAACCAGTTTTTTGAATTCTTAGATAAGATGTAATGGTAGAATGAGCAAGTAATTTTCTGCAGAAGGAAACCAATAAAATGGAACTGATGTAGTTTTAGTATGTTATGTTAGTGGAACAGCATATCTATTTTCAGAAACAGTACTGTTTTCTACAACTTTTATTGTTGACTGTGTACCAGAACTAGATATTTATGCAAGAAGCAAAATTTTCCTCTATACAACTGCAAGATTATTGCTTAGGCTGGATGACTAAGACACTTAAACAAGTTCCAGGAAATGTAACTGTGTGAGTTCCAGTTCAACTATTTGGTAAAAGAGTTATAGAAATATTATATCTGAACATTTTTAATACCTGTTGGGAAGCAATCTCTTCTGAAAGTGCCATGAGATTAGACTTACCTTGAAATGTCATGACCGAAATAGATGCTTTATTATGACTTGAAATCAGAATAACACTAGAGTAAAAATTATTTTCTTCATGGATAGCCAAACACATGTTTAGGAGAGTAAAAATTATTTCTATACAGATTTATTCCCTGGATTTAGTTACAAAACTCCTAAAGAGAGCTTTTATGGAAGCTATTTGTATAAAAGATGCAAATATCATTATGTGTTTGCCACAATGAGTGACACATCCATAGCTGACAGTAATAGTTAAGAGTCAGACAATCTTTGTGGTGAATGTCAGTGACATCAAAAGCTATTGTAGATGCATTGGGAAAGCACTGGATGTGGAATAATGGTTTTACCATCTGCGTGCACACATACACACACACAAAAGAGTTGTGTGAGGAGTATATGTATTTTAACTCTCCCAGATACATTTTTACACTTTATGATTTCAAATATGAGTTGGAAAAATAAAGACAAGTGGGTCAGGACTGGAGAGCACCAAAGGAAACACCCATGGCCAGAGTTTTTTATAGTATAAATGTGGCCAGAATGTGCCACATAACTATATTGCCAAAGACTAGTATCTGCCCTCATTTATTTTCATAATACAGACATGTTTCTCCAGAAGCTAGTTATGAATGAGTAACACTTACATTATGTAGTGTTTTTATAGAGAAAATAAAGTTTGCTATACAATATAGTTCAGTGCAAGGTACATTTCATACTGAAACACAGCAAGCTGTCATTACAAGGAAAAAAAAATATTTACTTCTCATTGAAATACAGGGTTACTTATTAGTTATTTAAGTGCAGGTGAATGCACTTCCCACTCTAACAAAAATATATCTTCTTTCCTAATTATATAAACTGGTATCTACTTTAGCTAAGAAAATGACACGTCTATTTCCAAGATAAGGAGAGTATAGAGGAAATTGTTAATGAAAGACTACATTTTTCTGATGTCCACCCTGGAAAAATTCAAAGAGGATATAGGTTGTAAGAAATTATCAGACTCTTTCAAAAACAATTGGAGAAAGGATGAGGTTGAAGATACAATTCTACTTGAACCTGTGTTCTGAGAAGTGATCCTGAATGTGTTCATTGACAACAGCTCTTCAGGAAAGTCTCCTATAAATTAATTTATTGATATATATTAACAAATACTTTAAACTGGGACATGTAGATGGAAATCCCAGTTGCAACCTCCTTAGGAGGAACACAGTGAGTCAGTAAAACAAGGAAGAATGGGAGATATCTGATAAGTACTTACGTCCTGTATATACATTAAGCAGATTTTCTTTCATTTCTGCACCATCTATATCTTGCAACTATTTACATCAATGTTAGCTATTTTGAGTGTTATTAATAAAGCATTATATCTACAAATTATCTTAATCTAATTTGAAATATTTGTGGTTCAGCAACCCTAATACTCTTCATAAGAGTATGCTGAAAGTGTAAATCAGTCCTTAGGTCACTTTAAGTAGTCAGTAGTTTAACTCTGAAGCACACTTTTAATGTTCTAAGGCTAAAAGAGTACATATCCTTTGAGAGTTTGTATTGCAAAAGTCGGGCTGATGGAAAAGTCTTCCAGTAACTACTGGTGACACTGAATCCTTTTTGGCATTCAGAAAGGTCTTACTATGCATACATAAATCCATGCATATATATATATATACGAATCATAAGTATACTGCAACAGTTATTAAAATTTCCACACATTTATCATGGACTTATAGTATCATAGAATGGTGTGGGTTGTAAGGAACCTTAAAGACCATCTAGTTCAAACCACCCTGCCATGGGCAGAGACAAATCCCACTAGACCAGGTTTCTCAAAGACCCATCCAATCTAACCTTGAACACATCCAGAGACAGGACAATCGTAGCTTCCCTGGGGAACAAGTTCCAGCGTCTCACCACTCTCACAGTAGAGAATTCTTCCTAATATCTAAACACACACTCTTTCAGTTTGAAGCTTTTACCCCTCATGCTGTCACTACACTCCCTAGTAAAGATTCCCCTCCCATTTTTCCTGTAGCGCCCTTCAAGTACTGTGTTAAACTATTGTAACAGGCAGCTAATTTTGCTAATTTCCTTTTGCAAGGAATTCTGTGAAAAAATTCTTATCTGCTTATACAGTGTTGCCTGACTTCAGAAGCATAAAAGCCAATCAAATCAAGAGGGTGAATAAACAGACATACAAGCTTAATTTTCCAACTGTGAAAAAAAGCTACCATGTTCTTATGTCTAATAACATGATATTTCGCTGCAGTGAGGGACTCTTTTACGGAATTCAAAAAAATAAAATAAAAAAGCTTCATAGAATCATAGAATCATAGAATCATAGAATCATAGAACAGTTTTGGCTGGAAGAGACCTTCAAGATCATATTCCTAGCCATATCAAAAACCACTAAACCATGTCCCTAAGCACAACATCTAACCGCCTCTTAAACTCTTCCAGGGATGCTGACGCCACCACCTCCCAGGCCATTCCAATGCCTGACAACACTTTCTGTAAAGAAATGCTTCCTAAGATCCAGCCTGAACATCCCCTGGTTCAACTTCAGGCCATTTCCTCTTGTTCTGTCACTTGTCACCAGGGAAAGCAGACCAACTCCCACCTTGCTACAACTTTCCTTCAGGTAGTTGTAGAGGGCAATAAGGTCTCCCCTCAGCCTTCTTTTCTCAAGGCTAAACAGTCCCAGATCCCTCAGCCTTTCCTCATAAGACACATGCTTCAAACCCTTCACTAGCTTTGTAGCATGCCTCTGTACCCTCTCCAGAACCTCAATGTCCTTCTTGTAGAGAGAGGCCCAAAACTGGACACAATATTCGAGGTGCAGCCTCACCAAAGCCGAGTACAGAGGAATGATCACCTCCCTGCTCCTGTTGACCACACTATTCCTGATACAGTCCAGGATGCCATTGGCCTTCTGGGGCACCTGGGCACACTGCTGGCTCATGTTTAGGTGGCTGTCAGTCAACACCCACAGGTCCTTCTCTGCTTGACAGCTCTCCAGACACTCCTCCCCAAACCTGTAGCGCTGCTGAGGATTGTTGTGGCCCAAGTGCAGGACCTGGCATTTGGCCTTATTGAAAATCATGGAACTGGTCTTGACACAGCGATCCAGCCTATCTAGATCCCTTTGTAGAGCTTCCTTACTCTCAAGCATATCGACACTTCCACTTAGCTTGGTGTCATCTGCAAATTTACCAGGAGTGCACTCTATCCCCTCATCCAAATCATTGATGAAGATGCTAAACAGGAGTGGCCCCAGTACTGAGCCCTGGGGGACACCACTTGTGATGGCTGGCAGCCAACTGGATTTAACTCCATTGACCACAACTCTTTGGACTTATCCATCCAAATAGTTTTTTACACAGAAAAGTGTATGCCCATCCAAGCCAAGAACAGTCAATTTCTTTAATAGAACGCTGTGGGAAACAGTGTCAAATGCCTTAGTAAAGTCAAGATAGACAACATCCACAGCCTTGCCTTCATCCAACAAGCGGGTCAGCCTGTCATAGAAGGAGATCAGGTTTGTTAAACAGGACCTGCCCTTCCTAAACCCATGTTGATTGGGCCTGATCACCTGGTTGTCCTGCATGTGCTGCATAATAGAACCCAGGATGATCTGCTCCATCAAATTCCCTGGTACTGAAGTGAAACTGACAGGCCTTTAGTTCCCTGGATCATCCTTCCATCTTTTCTTATATATGGGTGTTATGTTGGCTGACTTCCAATCTGCTGGTACCTCTCCAGTCAGTCAGTGCTGCTGATAAATGATGGACAGTGGCCTGGTGAGCACCCCTGTCAGTTCTCTCTGCTGTGTAGGATGTAACCCATCCGGCCCCATAGAATTATGCATATTGATATTGAACAGCATGTCACAACCATCTCCTCCTGAATTATAGGGGGGACATTGTGTGCCTTGTGTTTCTTGGCTTGGGGAAGTGACTTTCCCCAATGCAAGTGTTTCATTACTACAGACTGAAGGAAAGAAGGCATTAAGCACCTCAGTCTTCTCTTCATCTTTTATTACCATATTTCTGAATCTGGTAGGGGATGGAGGCCCTCCTTGGCCTTTCTTTTATTATTAATGTATTTATAGAAATTTTTCTTATTGCTCTTCACCTCCAAAGCCAGATTAACCTCTAGTTCAGCTTTCAACCTTCTAATTATTTTTCTGCATAACCTGACAACATTCTTATACTCATTATGAGTCACCTACCCCTTCTTCCAGAGGTCATAAACCCTCCTTTTTTCCCTGATTTTAAGCCAAACCTCCCTATTCTTTTATACTTCATACGTTCTTAGAGACTAAAGTCACTTAACTACAAATAAAAGTCAATGGAAATCAGTAAGACCTTGTGGTCATGGATCTACTTGTTTAATTTAGTGAATGAAGATCGTCTTTACACCTTAACATCAACATTCCTCAGTCTCTACTATTCTCCAGAAATCTGATACTATTTACTGAGCATGAATTAGAGATGGTATGCCTGAACTAATGACCATGGAAGAACAACTACATTCTTCTGTCCAATGGAGTGCTTCTTCTACCTTCAGATCTGTCTCTTGCAACCTAGAAATATATCAGCCTTTCCTTATCTTAAAGTTTGGTTCCTCAAGAGGGAAACCTAGACGAGAAGGTCTCAGATGGAGATAATGACAATTTTTGGACAGGAAATAGGCCGACCTTTTAAGTGATCATAACACTGGAGTGCACTGGGAATAAGCTAGACTGAATGTTTTGGTCGCCCACTTTGTTGTTGTTACTGTTTATATGTATAAAATATTAGTTAGTTTGTTTAATTAATATGAAAATAATTAAAATTTAAGAATTCTCACATTTCTGTATTTTGACCAAAACCTGGACTCACTCAGACATATGTTTCATCTGGTCTTCTCAGGCCTTTAGCAGGACTACTTAGAAAATCATGTGACAAATTTTGAGATGTTGCAGATAACACTGCTGAAGTGCCTGGTATCCCTTCAACTCTGAAGCTGTCAAATGTTTTAAAGATTTTCTGTGTTAGTTTGTCTTAACGTCTGCATGTATGAAAATATGTATATTCTTAGTTGTAACTAAACGTATGGTATCTCCTTTCCCTCAGGAGGAATTCCACTTAAGCAGTAAATACCCGCTTTACCTAAAGATGCCTATTTATCATTCATGAATAGAGCAGGAAAAAATTCTACCCAAGAGAATGACAATTATGTTCTAATACATATCTTTAGGCAGTAGAAATATGTTTAGGAATGTAAGACAACCTAAGGTTTCCTCATAAATTTTTATCTATTGAGAAATTTAGGATATTTCAAATTATCCTTTTTTGTTTTCACCTTAGAATATTTTTATAGAAATGCTTTTAGCTAATCATAGACTTTATTGATTGACTTTTTATTCTGGTTTTATTGTGACATTGACATTCTCTCATATCTAGATGCTGTTCTGAAAAGCTATGGCTGGCATCATTCTGAGAACCTATTACTCCTTTTAAAAATTATTATTTTTATTTTCTATGTTTCTGTTTAAAGTTTGACAGTACCTTAAAAAAATACAAGCACTGTACCTCTAAAATCAGAAGGATTTTTTTTCTTTTTGATATTTCTTATAATGCTACATCACCTTAACCCATTGCTGAACCAAAATTAGTAATCCTGTAGGGAAGTAACACTGAATAAGATTTAATAAAGTAATTGCATTCAGGAATTAATTCATGTCCAGCTAAATTTCTGGAAGCTTATGAGTGACTGTATACTTAATTAATGGAAAATATTCTATCTTACAAATCCCCTGGCAGACTTCTTATTTGCACTATTGCTTTTGAAGTAGCAAATAAATGTAGTCCCTGACAACCTTGTTTTCAGTTTGGGAAAGCCTACAGTTTTTGAAAGAAATCACGGCAAACTGAAGCAGTTTCACTCTGTCCCTTCATTTGACCTCTTCCTTTCTCCTCCTTTTCAAGTACTTTATCTGTATCTACATAACACAGACAAAATACTAGCAAATAGGAGTAGTTCCCCATAGACCTAGTGGAGAAACAGCTTCTAATTTTTCCAGAGGCTTAGTCAGAAGTATAGACATGTCCAAAGAGATATCTGCCTATTTTAAACACAAAATTGAAATGGTTTTAGACCCTAAAAAGGGGAAATCACATCAAAGAGTCACAGAATCACAGAGTGGTTGAGTTTGGAAGAGAACTCTGAAGACTCTGAAGGTCTTCTGATCTGCTCAAGGAAGGCCGCTTAGACCCAGTTGCCCAGGATCATATCTAAATGGATTTTGAATACCTTCAAGGATGGCGACTCTATAACTTATTTCAGTGCTTCATCACTCTTACAGTAAAAAAGTGTTTCCTTATGTTCAGAGGGAACCTTCTGTGTTTCAGTTTGTGCCCATTGTCTCTGGTCCTGTCAGTGAGCACCACTGGAAAAATCCTCTCTTTGTCTCTTTGCACCCTCCGTTCTGGTATTTACATACATTAATGAGATTCTCCAAGACCCTTCTCTTCTCTAGGCTAAACAGTCACAGATCTCTCAGCCTTTCCTCATAGAATACTCCCTTTCCTATGTCCTTTCATCATCTTTGTGGACCTTCATTGAAATATATCCACTGTTTTCATGTCTCTTTTGTACATAGTAGCCCAGAACTGGACCCAGGACTTCAGATGTGGCCTCACCAGTGCTGAGTAGAGGGGATGGTATCTACTAGGCCACCAGGATGTAACTACCAAAGTTTTATTGTCTCCCTTGCTCCAACCTTTCCTCTTATCTCTGGGACCTGGGATCCCTGAAGACATTCTTTAGGACATACTGCTAAGAACTTTCTATTATGAAAGGAGAAAGGACCAACAGAAAGTTAACATCCTGGAATCTTTATCCTAAAGACAGATTTCATTACAAAGACGGAATTTAAATTAGTAAAATTAGATATGCACAGATCTAAGAGAAAACTTCTCATCAAAAGCAGTCCATGAGTATCTGGCCTAATATCAGAATTCAAAAATATATCACAAGGAAAATAATCAGTATGATGTTATTTTGTTCCCTTCAATATGTCAGAGAAAGAATAAAGGTTGGAAGGATATTATTTAAAAAAAACCCAACATACAGCTGTAGAGATGGGAATTACTTTTCCATGTTCAGTCAACTGTAGGACTAATATGTCTAAAGTTTCTTGCTCCCAAAACAGGGTGATAATTTCCAAAATCCAATTAAGAAGTTCTGAAATATAGTTGATCCTTATGGGGATAATAAATAGAACAGCTTTAAACCAGATCAGAGACTGTGTTAGCAATTAATAAAGTTGGCAGACTCATGTTTGGATCTGGAACCAGGTCCTCCCCTGTTTATTACCATAGGTCAAGCCTTAATGAATGCAACATGACTTTCAAGTTATTTAAAAATATTTCTACAGCATTTCTTCTGGCAATTAAAAAGCAGAAATTTGTAAAATTCTATAAAAAAGGCCATAAATATGTTGATCACTATACACATAATATATATGGTAATACTTCATGTCAAATGCAATTCAGACTTTTCAAGTAACAGCTGTTTGCTTGCTTGCAACCAAACTTTGTAGTCCTCGTGACTGTAAAACCAACCATACAACAACCAACAATAACATAGAGACTAAGCTTCTGAGAAAAAGTTATACAGAATCACAGAATCACAGAATGTTAAGGGTTGGAAGGGACTTCGAAAGATCATCTAGTCCAACCTCCGCTGCCAGAGCAGGATCACCTAGCACAGGTCATATAGGAATGTGTCCAGGAGACTTTAAATGTCTCCAGAGAAGGAGAAAGTCTACACCTTTACACATGAACAAGATTTTCAGTAATAAGGAAACAAAAATCCTTTAAGGACTGAAAAATAAAAACAGACTACTGCCAAGTGATTTCCCAGAAACAGGTTTCTTTCAGTTTTTCCCTTTTCAGGAAAACTACAAGGAAAGCTGTTGCTGTAAATCCCGAGAGTGGAGAGATGCAGCAACACACAAATTCAGCAAGAGCAGGCAAAAGAAGCAACTTTATTAA
>WTSP01136418.1:0-12385 GCA_025331215.1 Actenoides lindsayi | reverse complement strand
CCTGAGCTATATGGTAGGAGGGCTTGTCTCTGGCCCTGCCTTTGGCCCCACCTCTCAGGGGGCCTCGTGGAACCCTATGGCAAGCTTGCCTACAGCCCAAACTCCTGCTGCTCCTCTCTAAACCCCTGGATGGATCTTGGCCCTGGTCCATCCCCTCATTTTGTCTGGAGATTTCCACAGACACTTCTACCCTCACACAGCTCTGTCGCTGCATCACCATGGGCCGGTGCACCACTCCTGAAGTAGGACCCTCCTAGCTCATCCCATCACACAGAGGATCCCTGTTCTTCCTGAAACCAACCATCTACAGAGGATAAACAAATCCATGTGGAGTGAGAAAGGTTTCTAAACACCAAAACCCCTTAAAAAACCCACCATTTCCACTTTGTCAGGATGCTGCTTAAGGCCTTTATTGGTTGTCCCAGTGGCTGGATTGAATGACACCTTGGCAGCTGTATTTAACAGGCAAAGTCTGTCCTGTCTCACAGACATAATTCACAGGCACAGCACCTGTGGAGACAAGACTTAAGAAAGTTTAACTTCTGATGAAGAGGAAAAGGTTTCATAGAATGGTTTGGGTTGAAAAGGACATTAAAGATCATCTCATTCCAACCCCCCCCGACATGGGCAGGGACACCTCTCACTAGAGGAGGCTGCTCCAAGCTTCATCCATCCTGGCCTTGACCACATCCAGCAATGGAACACCCACAACATCCCTGGACAACTTGTGCATCTCACCACCCTAGCAGCACTAACAGAAGCCCCTCAAGCATTTCTCCTACATTGCCTCTAGAGGTTTTTAGTATCCCACTGTCTCCACATCCTGACATTGTTGGAGATGCACAGCAATTCTCCTGCTAGAGCTCAGCTGGATGCAGGATTTGGCCACACTTCACCCTAACAGCTCCCACACCTCTGCCTGCTGCAGGCACCACCCAGGTGATTACAGCAGCTCCCACTGACAGTGTTCACTCGTCACATCCATCCTGAGGGGCTGCACAGGCACCACCAACCATTGCCTGTAGGCCTTCCTGCCACAGGTCAGTGTAGAGCAGTCCTGTGATACAGACAGCCCACAGACTATCACAGCCCACAGGGCAAAGGCACAGAATGACAGGGAAGATCACTTGGCATTTGTTGTTGCATTTCTCTGTGATGAGGAAAGTCTGAGGCCTGAGGCTGTTTAGCCTGGGAAAGAGAAGGCTGACAAGTGATCTGATCTATGCTCATCAATATCTAAAGGGTGAAAGGCAAGATGATGGGGCCAGACTCTTTTCAGTGGTGCCCAGTTACAAGACAAAGGGCAAGAGGCACAAATTGCCCAGGGGATTCCACCTGAACAGGAGGAAGATCTTTCCTGTGAGGGTGCCAGAGGCCAGAACAAGCTGCCCAGAAAGGTTGTGGAGTCTCCTTCTCTGCAGAGATTCCAAACCCACCTGGACAATGCCATCCTGAGCACCCTGCTCTGGATGACCCTGCTTTAGCAGGGGGCTTGGACAAGATGATCTCCAAAGACCCCTTCCAACCACTACCATGCTGGGATTCTGTGTTTCCAAAGCCAATGCACCTGTGACAGCCAGACACAAACCCAACACCAGCAGCCTGTTGATCTAAATTCCCCCCAGGCTCACGTAAGGGCAAGTAACAGGGCACTGGCCAACAACTGCGGCTCCAACACCATTCTGCAGTACAAGTACTTACTTGCTCAAAGAAAACTGGCTGGGTTTGTACTGTGCCTGGCAGCATCTGTAAGTACTAGATCAATGCCTTAGAATAAACCCAATTTATTTGCAGTAAGAGGTGATTGAATACATATTTCAGTCTCCTCCCTAGATATATGCCACCTCTATGAGCTGAAAGGAGAAGCAGGCAATGATTATTTTGATAAATATTCTAAAGGTTTTACTGACACAACCTGGTGGAATGCATAAAAGTAGAAAAAATATGTGCTTTGCATTATTGCTTCCTTATGAATTAGTACAATAAGAGGACTACAGATTTGCTAGTAGAAGTCTTTTAAATAGTGTTAAAGTGCTTTAGTCAGAGTTTCAAAAGCTCAACAGTTTTACACACACTTAACTCCCCCCTCCTCGCACACAGACTAATTTCTTCCATGGGTTACATTCCTTTCAAAGCTGGCACTGTGTGGCAGGGAAGGTCACAGGCTTCGCAGTCCTTAAGCTTAATTGATTTTAACTCACGAGCCTCAAATGTTTTCTGATCTGTTCACCATCCAACACAGCTGAAGGTGGAGCTCTTGGGCACATGTGCTAACTCACTCGCCAAGCAGATGGCATTTTTCTTCCCCAGCTGAGACAAAAGGCATTCCCTCTCCCAGAGCAGGACATGCAAACCCTTCCATGCTGCCACCCTCTGGCAAAACATGCATTTGCAATATTAATGACAGCTATTTTTATCCTGTGGCACATTCAGTCCTAGAAGAATAGTGTCAATCTTTTCCTAGTCGTTGAAAAGATTTTCTCCAGAAAAAAAAAAAAGCTGGATCTCCCACCCATCCAAGGTGGATGTTTCCCCTATTACTTGTCGAAATTACAGAATTGTTTGGGTGGGAATGAATCTTTCAAGGTTATCTAGCCCAACCCCCCTGCACTAAGACATCAGCAGCAAGAGCAGGTTATTCAGAGCTCCACCAACCTCACCTGGAATGTTGCCAGGGAAGAGGCTTCTACCACCTCTGGGCAACCTGGGCCAGTGTCTCACCACAATCAGCATCAAATTTCTTTCTAGTTTAAAACCATGACCCCTTGTGCTGTCACAACAGGACGGTAAGATCAGTGTATAGTTAACTAGACAGAGGTGACACATTTCTAGCAGGCTAAGGCCAGCGCTATCAGAAGGAATGTTTTGCAAGCTCAGAAATCACAAGAAAAAGTGGTTAAATGCAAAAAGTTCCTACAGAAAGGAGTTTGCTTTGGGGATATCTGACCAAAGCCATAAAGGGCATTTACATAGAGCACCAAACCTGTTTAAGTCTCTGCTCTGCAAGATTGAGAAGCAACTCAGTCAGGACCTGTTGGAATTTGCTGTACACCACGGCACTCACACGCTTACCTAAACCAAGTGGACTGAAACAGGATCTGGTGGCCAGGTGGCACTGCTGGCTGAAGTTAGGGCTTTAATCCAAGTTGCCAGCAGAAACACCCACTGCTCCCACTGCAGTAAATGAGGAAAGCATTTCCTCAAGCACAGACAATCAAACCCCAGGGTTTTCTGTACAGCAAACGTACGTTGAGCAACACAACACCATCACTCAGCTGCTCCGCTTGCTTTTAAGAAACCAAAACATGAACTTAAACCTATAGACCCTCAGCAGAGCTAACAGCTGACAAGCCTGACACTGCATAGACATGATGTCAGCAGAAAAACAGTCTTTTCCTCCCAGCTGAAGAGCCAGTGGAAGAAAAGAGCCTCATATGAAACCAATTAGAATGAGTCTCTCCAGCAGAGAGCTCCCGTGTACAGTTCCAGGTAACCACTGGCCCTACCAGGCTACATCATGTCTGGCAGAGGGGCATGCCCATATTTCAGAGCTGCACACTCCGCTGCCCCAGCTAGAAGCACTGAGAAGAAACAAGCTAATTATGCAGAGCCATTTCTTTGGGCCTCTCACTGAGGGGCATGTCCAGAAAAGTGCAGCAAAGCTGGTGAAGGGTCTGGAGAAAAAGTCTCGTGAGAAGTGGCCAAGGAACCTGGGGTTGTTCAGCCTGGAGAAAAGGATGCTCAGGGGAGACCTTCTCACTCTCAACAACTCCCTGAAGGGAGGCTGAAGCCAGGTGGGTGTTCATCTCTTCGCCCAAGAAAGAAGCAATAGGACAAGAGGAAACTGCCTCAAGTTGCACCAAGGGAGGTTTAGGTTGGACATGAGGAACAATTTCCTCCCCAAAAGGGTTGTCAAGCCCTGGCTCAGGCTGCCCAGGGCAGTGGTGGGGTCTCCATCCCTGGAAGGACTGGAAAGACTTGCAGATGTGGTGTTGAGGGACATGTTTTAGTGGTGAGCTGGCAGTGCTGGATTACCAGTTGTGCTTGACGAACTTAAAGATGTCTCCCAACCAAAAAGATTTTGATTCTGTAATTTATTTGCACTACAATGAGAAATCCACAGCTTTGCCAAAGTGTCTCAGCACAAACTGTGGGAGGCATCAGCTCAAAGCTCCAGTTTCCATCTCGACATTGCGTATCATTTTGTGAGGGGAGATATCCCACACAACCTCCTCCAGAGGCCACGAAAACCTTGACTTCTGCCTCCATCCTGAACCTGTAACCCATCAAGAAAAACATGAAGCTTGCAGCAACTGCTTCAAGTCCATAGTTCAGCTCAGAGGCTATTCCAGAGAGGGTTGGGGAAAGCTCCCCAGTGGGTCAGGTAAAGAAGGCAGTTGAGTTGCACAGCTTGCTTCACCTCCTAGATATTGGCAGCTGGAGATTTGTATTTCTTAACACACTGCTGTCTTCCTGAAGACCTACATAAACCATTCATGCTCAACTAAGAGTGGCAATGACAAACACACATTTCAAGGAGGGGGGTAAAAAATGCAACAGAAGACATCCAGGTGCCCAAAAAAGCATGGGGGTTTTTTTGGTGCTTTTAGTTGTGTTTGGGTTTTTTTGTTTTGTTGGCCTTTTTTTCCTTGTAGAAAACACATACTGAAGGAAAGTTCAGCTTTGTCACAGGCAGCTGTGGCTTGAGTAATAAATATTCTGTGTCCCTTCAGAACTATTATTCAGTCCCATGAATTTTCAGTTTAACCCACAAGAAAATGCTTCTTCAAATACCAGGCCTTATGGTCACATGTAAGGCTCTGAAAACACAAGGTCCTTTTCTGAGCTAGTTTAATAAACACCATGATAGAGATGCTCTTTTGAAGCACAAAAGCAGTTTGACAACTCTCTCACGTTAAAGTGCAGATGGGAGGCAATTCCCACACACATAGAGCAGGGACAACAATAACGAAGCATGAAGGAGGGAGACCCAGGCCCAGATTGCCCAGGGAAGTGGTCAATGTCCCATCCCCGGAAATATCCCAGGTGAGGCTGGACGGGGCTCTGGGCAAACTGCTCCAATTGAAGCTGTCCCTGCTCAGTGCAGTGGGGTAGAACTAGATGACCACAAAAGGACTGTTTCAACCCAAACCAGTCTGATTCTATGAAAATATACATAGAAACTTAACATCTTTCTGTTGAGTGCTCGCCCTTCAAATCAAAAGCTAGAAACTTTCCAGTCCACTTCCACTTTTGCACAAGTATCTTGTTCCATGTGGTGAGGGATTGTCATCTTTATTTTATTCCTTCTGCCCGGAAGACAGAAAATGTACATATACACACATTTTCTTAGGAGTACTTTAAAAGTCCACGGATAATATGATGTTATCAGAAGACAAAACATAAACCAGATGCCCATTGCATGTACTTCCTTTGAAACTGATGTTACAGCTACTGATGCTATGAGCCTAACAGTGACATAACAATGAAAAGAGACCTCAGTAGCCAGAGGCATACACCTGACATTAGAGGCTGCTTCAGTCACACAGAATAGCATAAACTGATTCTACATAACCACAGGCAAAGTCATGCTCATCACCCCCTCATGAGACCACTGAATTGGGTCTCTGAATTTCCTGTCCAGCTCAGGAGGAGTTTAGCAGATGTACAACTACCTTCTGAGATACTTCAGGCATCTCAAGCTTAAAGACAGACCATACTCAAGCAATACAGTCCTTCTGGTTCTAAAATAAGGCTTTCTTTCCAGAAGGAATCCTCTCTTACATACCCAGGCACAGAGCTCCCCTCTGACAAAGGAAACCTTGCACCATTAGAACAAAACCACCTAGAACCCCGATGAGCTGAGCCAGTTAACTGTACACAGTGTCACCTCACAGCAGCTTCCATTGACCTGGATTAGCTCCACCACATCCAAAGCCCACAGGGATCTGTAATGATACCCTGGCACCTACAGAAAAGCAATGTAGGTATTGAAGATCACTGTTAGTGTTTTCAAAGAAGAAGTTGCTTCATGTTCTCCTGTTCACAAAGACTTGGTGCAGTTGGGCTCAGCTGCATGCTAGAGCCATAAGCACCTCAATTCTCAGACACGTTCTCCCATTGGCTCATCATGAAGCACTGTAGCAATTAAAGTCCTATTTCATGCCCACATCAAGTCTCATTACAGATAGGCAACGCAGAAAATACATTCCCTCACATTAAGAAATCCTGGCAGGCACTGCTGTAATGGAAATAAATGGACTTCAGGACTACGTCCAGGCAATACTCTCTGCTGTGGACTTCAGCCACAAAATGAACACAGAGCTGACATCGGCGAATGAGAACACAGCCTGGTGATCCTACAGTGAGAATTGGAATAGTGGCCACAATCCTCAACAAACAACAGCAAGCACACAATGAGACCTCATTCCAGAATTAAAAGCTCCAACACCTGCTAGGCTGTAAGTAACATGTAGTAAGTACTAGCACAGGTGTTACAGGAAGAACACGAACAAATCAGAGATGAGGTGGTCCAAATGGCTTACACAAAGGTATTGAGCAGCAATTGCTTTCTCATTAACTCTTGGATCTCCCACTGCCAAAATTCAGAGCAGTTGGTTGGCACTCCCCTTGCTGCGATGCTTGCTAAGCTGCATGAAAAGGCTGACAAAGAACAATTCCAGGAGCCTGGACCAATTTAAAGCCACCAATCACGTATGATTTACAAAGCCAGAGTTGTGCTGTGACAGTGAAGTGAGCATCCACTTGTGCTGCAGAAGCAATTCACATTCTCCTTGGGGAATATCAGAAATCCAAGAGCATGCCATCAAATCTCAACAGAGTCTAATTTTTCCGCTGGCTTCTAGCTCATGCATGAACCCACTTGCAAATATAGTTTTCACGCACTCAATAAAGCTACAGGGCTATTCTGGGAAGGGTGGACCCCCATGCTTGCAGTGTACAGTATCAATGTGCAAATATAGTCCCATTCAAAAGCTGAGACCTTAATTTGACATTTAAATCTGCTGCATTTGCTTTGGTAGTTTCCCTATTACTGTTGTGAATAGTGTCTGTGCTCCTACATAATTAAGAGCAGCATAATGCCTACTGAATGTTTCTAATTTGCTAGGCTGCTTTTTCATGCAAAGAAAAAAAAAGAGGAAAACGTAACCAGACATCAGCAAGCAAGAGGCAGAACACCACACACGCTGCCAGTGCTGGGAATCCTTAGCATCTGCTTTGATCACAGACCTGAAACGATTAGCAAACTGCTTTGCTGTTCAGCTGTGAAGCACCTTCAGTAATCACAACTCTAATTACACTGTGTCTTAACATATTTCCACACTGCAGTATCAAGAAAAGACCAACGAGCTGGTTCAACATAGGAAGTTTGAACACACCCTCCCCAACTCCTCTCCAGAAAAAAAAAGTCTATGAAGCAAGAAGCAACTGATACCAAGCTCAGAACAACATGTAGATGAAGGAATGTGTTCTCCTTTTATTTCTGATGCGAACTGCTTAAGACAAGGGATTCTTTTGCACTGAAATGACCCCATTCTATGGTAAGGGACCACGAGTGTGGTCTAGCCTTTGGTTTTGAGACAGAGAGGTACCATTATAACAAAGTGAGCTATAGAATGCTGTTGATGAATGTCCAATACCCCATCAGCCCCTTTTTGCCCCACAAAGGTTTCTCCATCACTGTTCAGTGTCTAATTCTGGTCCAGCCACAGTAACAATTCCTGCTTGCCCAAATTAAAGATGAAAACAAACAGAGGTAGCTGCTCTTTCCTTTCAGCTGTCTATCCTAGTCCCTACCCACTCCCAGGTATTTCATTCCTCATGCAAATACTCCCACAAAACAATTTCTCCTTACCCTGCCTCCTGCTTGAACCTCATTAAGAAACATTTCTCTCATCTGAGAGCCCTTTCCCTATCTTTCTTGACTTCTTTTGTCCGCCTCTTCTCCTTTCCTCCCTTTTTACTGTCAAGATAAAGCACTTTCCTCTCAAGTTAAGACTTCACTAATGCAGCTGCATTTAACAAAGGCTTTTGAGTTCTGCAACATGCTCTGTGTTGCTGGGGACAGCAATCCCAAAGTTAGCCTTAAAGAAACCTAGAAGCAGGATATTGCCAACACTGAACTCAGAACAATGCAGGCAGACTCTATATACCCACTGCCTCAAATAATTGCCATGTGCAAGCTAATACAGCCAATGTTTTGAGGCAGCAGTGAGATGTTTCTCTTCAGCTAGGAATGGCAAGCAGCTACTGCTAAGTGGTTCTCCTCTGGCAAATGTTCATTCCCTTCAGTATCAAGCATGTCTCTTTTTAACTTCCCCGATAGCAAGTACATTGTTTACAGCAAACATTTGCACAGAAGAATTTAGCTTCTATCCAAGGCCAGACTCTGGTAGATGTTTATTAGCACAGCTAAAAACAGCTGAAGGGATGGACAGCAGGTAATTCTGGCTCTGTGTTTCTCTGGTATGAAGCAGGCAATACAGCATGACATAGATCCTTTGATGCAAGGTTTCACATTAATGCCTATGAAAGTGAAGTTTATCCATAAATAATTGAGCAAAATGACAGCTCAAATGCTTCCAGCTTCATTTGTTTTCCCAAGGACACATCTTCCAAGAAATTGAAGAAGCTGGCACCAGTTGTCTCATTCCCACAGCTGTTTTGGGAAAACCCAGCTCATGTGGCCTTGCCCAGCAGGCTGATACGCAGTTCCTGTCCTGAGATGGAAAGATGGAGTTCATAAGTACAGGTAACCCCAGGGGGACTGGACTAGATGACCTCCACAGATCCCTTCCACCTCCAACCAGTCTGATGGCTCATGGATGGAGATAAATACACTAAGAGGTAAAGCAAGCACCTCAAGGTGCTCAAGGAAAGCAAAATAAGGAATTTACTCACTAATCCCTGTAAGACAGCAGGCATTTGGCCTCCTCCTGGGAAGCAGGGCCTCAGCACATGTCACTTGGCAAGGCCAACTGCATAACCATGAACATCCATCCCACCTTCCTCCTACTTCCCTTTACTTTTTACTGCAAAGCACAACATCACAGGGCATGGAATACCTTGCTGGTTGGTTCAGATCAGATGTCATGGCTGTGTCCTCCCCACTTTTCTCACCCACCCACAGCCTCCTTGCTGGCAGACAGAGTGAGAAAGAAACCTTCTGCAGGGTTCAGCAATAACCAAAAGACTGCTGCTTTAACTCTGCATTAGTCAACTCCAAAACACAGCACCACACAGGCTGCCAGGAAGAAAATTAACTCCATCCTGTCCAGTACAGCAAGACTGGCACCATTACCTTGCTCTTACAGCCTTTGAACTTGTTTTGTACAATAGTTTCATCTGATCATTATTTCATATTTAATCCCTGAGCTTTCCACAAGAATATTGGTACCACAAGCTCTGAAAAAAATCCAGCCCAGAAAAAGATGTATTAATAAAAAACATGAAATATTTTCAGCACTGATTTTTCCCTGTGTCAGTGCTTTTGTGCTGCACCCTCAGCAGTTAAATCATTAAGACAACCGTCTTCATAAATAATAGTCCCAAAAAATTCTCACAGAAGTCCCAGCAACAGTCACCTTCCTCACTTGGTGGAGGTCCATTCATTTCAACAGGATGAGCATTTAGTTCAGCATCCAGTGTCAGTCATCCACTGCCCTGAGCAGCCCCACTTGGGTCCTCTACTTACAGACCTGGAACTCCACTCAAACCAGGGCACAGCGGTCTGGCCTGGGTTAGAGCAAAGGTGTGCACCCATCTCCAGTACATCCCTGGGCTGAGCCTCTTGGACTCACATGGCCTCAGTCTCCACCCTTGTCTCTGACACCATCTCCCCTTGCTCATGGCTTGACCCAGTCAATCCACTCACCCTGGGACTGTCAGTGGACCTTGTTTTACCAGATAGTACCCCGCAACATTCAGAGGCTGCAGGACCACCCACCTCTCACTCCAAGAAGGACACTGAGGGGCTGGAACATGTCCTAACAGCAACAAAGCTGGTGAGGAATCTAGAGCACAAGTCTTGTGAGGAGCAGCTGAGGGACCTGAAGCTGTTCAGACTCAAGAAAAGGACGCTCAGGAGAGACCTTCTCTTGACAGCTCCCTGAAAGGAAGTTGGACTCAAGCAGGGGTCCGTGCCTTCTCCCAAGGAAGAAGTAGTAGCACAAGAGGAAGCAACCTCAAGTTGCACCAGGGGAGGTTTAGGTTGGCCAGGAAGAAAAATTTCTTCCCTGAAAGGGTTATCAAGCCCTGTCCCAGACTGCCCAGGGCAGTGGTGGAGTCCCCATCGCTGGAGGGGTTTCAAAGCTTTGTCGATGTCATGCTGAGGGACATGGTTTAGTGGTGACCTGGCAATGCTGGGTCAGTGGTTGGACTTGATGCTCTTCAAGGTCTCTTCCAACCAAAATGATTCTCTGAGCCAGTTCAATGAAGACTGTTTTAGCAGGTAATACCCTGCTGTGTTCAGGCTGCAGGACCATAATGCAGGTAAGGACCTTGCCTTGCTGGGGTCCCCACTGCATGTCCTAGCTCATCCTCTGATCTCACTACTCACTGATACAAGTTCTTCAACCTCACCATGCTTCAGATCAAGTTCTTTAAGTTGCAGTTCAGACCATTCCTAAATTAAACCCTTCCATGTGCCAAAGACAGTCATACTTGGACTTAAGCATGACTAAAGCAACATGGCCATCTGGGAAACCCTGGTCCTCAGTGCTACCATCTTCACATGCGTTGTTCAGAGGTTGATGGGGCCAACAGCTCCGCATTGCTCTTTAAGAAAATCTTCTCAGGAAGCGCCTTAGCTCCTGAAGGGAGCACAGAGCAAGGCTACATAAGCACACCTTCATAGGACCATCTTACAGGATGAACTGCTGAACTCTCCAGCTTACAGTGATTGATCTTGACAGCCATTGGTGCAACAACCCAATTAAATCCCCAGGGCAGTGCTCCTTCTGGTCTAGGTCAGGTGTCAGACAACCTGTCAGCCTAGCAGGGATTTGCCATAATATCTTCTCATCCCTCTAAGATAATAGTTGTGAAGTGAGAGGGGGTGTGCCAGGGATGGCTCCAAAGGATTCAGAGCAAAGCTTGTCCAAGTACATCTGACACAACAGGCAAGAAAAGGCAGCTTTTAATTCACTAGAGTGAAACAGAGCCCACTTCAAAGGGATTTCTTCAGTCACCTCCAGATATTACTATAATAGCTCTTTAATTACAAACCCAACTACGCAGTCCTCCTTCCCTGGTAGGGTGAAGTCTCTGCTGCACCACAGGCCAAGCCCTAAGCAAAATTAAATTCTTTTAGAGTACAAGTAGCCACAAACCCACCATCCTCCAGCAAAGCAGCATCACCATTCAGTATGTCCTTCCCAGTCCTGAGAGCAGCTTTGCCTAGGGACAAACATATTTCTGCAGCCCTCCTGTCTTCACCAAACGCAGAGGGGGGTCTGCATTGGAAACAAGGCCACTGCACAGAGCTCACCTCTGGGAAGAGGATGAGCAAACCAACAGCACGTGACAGATGTTACTCACATCATCGGGCCAGCACTGGGAGACTGCAGCAGCAAACAGAGCCCAGGAACACAGGAAACAAGATGGTTTGCCATTTTGCTTTTCATTTCCTTCCCACGCTGCAGAGAAGACATAGAGATCTCCAGGACTTGTACGTCTTCCTGCAGCAAAACATGACAATATCAGGTACTTAGCCAGCCAAGCAATTACAGCAATACCCCAAAGCAAAATTTTATCTTCAGTCACTCCACATGAATGATACCAAATGTTCAGCTAGGTAATTAGAACTCAATCTTTCACTTTACAGGGAAAACAAGCCCCCTCCCCTGCCAAGCTAACAAGCTTCCTCAGCCAAATGATGCCTGAACTCTCAATTATAGTTTCAAAACGCTGAGGGCACAGGTTTCGATCTCTCTGCAGGCTCTGAAGCCATGGCATACCTTTTCTCACCATTAAGTGTCTACATTTACAAACAAATCCAGCGCAGCGCTTTGGATCCTGCTGTTTTAAGCCTCTTGCTGTAGTCGAACTGATGAATCAAAAAAAAATCACCTTGGTTTGACAAAGCTGGACTACAAACCAGCTGACAACGCTGCTGTCAGCACACTCATCATACTTAAGAGTGGAGGAAGCAAGTGTATTTTTGTAGAAGACAGCAACATGGTACAGACAAGCTTGTGAGAGGACTCGGAGATAAGAGAGGACTGTGGCTTGAGAGAAACCACTACTCCAGTTCAAGCACAGTCTGGTCCTTCCTGAGATGCTCCATCACAAAAACACAGCTCAAAGGTGACATCTCAGAAGTCCAGGCTTCTCCAGGAGCATTAGAACCTGCTTTAGCAGAGGG
>WTSP01136417.1:0-12394 GCA_025331215.1 Actenoides lindsayi | reverse complement strand
CAGCCTTGGCGAGTCTCGGGTGTCGCCTGCGGGGTCTCTGGCTCTTGGGTGCCTTTAAGCACTGGCCGTTTCCGTGGTTTCGTAGAGCTTTGGTAGCTGCCCGGGTGGCTGTAAGTAAAAACCCTCCCAGCTCAAGGAAGTTCCACTTGGTACCTCTGAGACCTTTGCTGTCTCTGTTTCACAGTTGTGACGTGGAGACATCTGAGTACAGCTTCTCTTCCTGTCCCTGCTGCTGGATCACCCTCTGGGTGCTGGCCGGGGGATCCCCGTAGGCCAGCTTTGGGGTGAGGAACCAGGTGGTGAGTGCTTTCCTCTTGGACACCTCTGTGGAGGTGTCTGCGGCCACCTTGGTGGGAGGGGCTCGATGAACAGAAGGACCTTACCTCACCTTGCTCCCAGGGAAGATCTGCTGTCTGCCAGCTCACAGAAGAGCCCATGAGCAGATCCTGGAGGATTCTGGGGCGTGCAGCAGACCAGCCTTGTTGGCCAGCAGCCCCTAGCACTGCTGTGCCTTCAGCAGCTCAAGAAGGCAGTGGGTCCCCTAGATAAGTGGAGAAGAGGTGGACCTTCAGAACGGGATTCCATCTCTGAGGTACGTGTCAGCTCTGGGGAATAGCTCTGCTTATCTCCAGAGCGGGTTTGGACTGGCCTGGCCTCCTCTGAAAGTCTTGGTTTACAGATGTCTCTCTTAGTAGTCAAGTTCTTGGCTTTCTCCTTCCCCCCCCCCTAGCATCGAGAGCTGATCTCCCATCATCTCTGGTAGGAACAGAGTCTTTTCCCAAAAGTACTTCTCTCCTTGTTGGAACAGTCCTCATTATCACTGCAGACTGGGAGATGAGGAGACAGAGAGCAGCCCCGTGGCAAAGGACTTTGGGGTTCTGGTGGACAAGAAGCTGGACGTGAGCCAACAATGTGCACTTAAACCCCCAAAGGCCGGTCACATCCTGGGCTGCACCAAAGCAACGTGGGCAGCAGGCTGAATGAGGTGATCCTGCCCCTCTGCTCTGCTCTGCTCAGACCCCACCTGCAGCACTGTGTCCAGCTCTGGGGCCCTCAGCACAAGAAGCACATGGACCTGTTGCAGAAGGTCCAGAGGAGGCCACGGAGATGGTCAGAGGGCTGGAGCACCTCTCCTGTGAGGACAGGCTGAGAGTTGGGGTTCAGCCTGGAGAAGAAGGCTCCAGGGAGAACTTACAGTGACCTTCCAGTACCTGAAGGGGACCTGCAGGAAATCTGGGGAGGGCTTGTGTCCAAGGGCTTGCAGCACAGGATGAGGGGTGATGGTTTTCAGCTAGGTGTGGATTGGGCATTGGGAAGAAGCTCTTCACTCTGAGGGTGGTGAGACACTGGAACGGGTTGCCCAGGGAGGTGGTGGAGGCCCCATCCCTGGAGCCATTCAAGGTCAGGCTTGATGAGGCTTTGCTGCAGAAGACACTCGTGCCCGTCAGATGTTTTCCCTTCCTCAGCATTCACACGCCTCGTGTTTTAGCTGTTGCTGGAGGTGATTCCTTCAGGTGTTGTCTGTGAACTTCACAAGGTTCAGCTGTCAGTACACGGTTTTGTTCCCCATCTTGGTGGTGCCCTGCTTCAGTTCCATCTGCCTCGTGTGCTGCAGGCAACGTGGTCACCACCAACACACCAAAGGAACGGAGAAGAAACATCTTCATGGCTGTGCGCGCACAGAGTGTGTGCCTCCTGAGCCCTGGATGGATGGGATGGGATGGGATGGCCCTTTGGTCCTGCTGGTCTCAGGAGGTGGGTTCAAGGCACTCCTGGTGGGTTCTCACAGTTGGGTAGCGTGAGTGGGTGAGGGAGGAGTGAAGCTGTTTGTGTGGAGGCACCGGGGGCTTCACCTGGCACGGAGTGCTTGGCCGCTCTGAGCCGTGTGCCAGGCAAACCAGAAGAACCTCAGGAAGCTTTGCCTTTCACCTGTGTGATGAGGGTGGAGAGAAGAGCTGGCTTCAGTGAAGGTAGAAACCCATGGCTTCACCTCTACTGAATTTGCTGGTTTCTGGGCTGCCCCCTGCTGCTGGGGCACTGGGAGAAGCATCCCTGCTGCTGGGGCACTGGGAGAAGCATCCCTGCTGCTGGGGCACTGGGAGGAGCATCCCTCTGAAGCAGCCCCGTGAAGGAAGGAGCAGGGGAGGTTTGGTGGCACCCCCAGAGCTGTCTGTCAGACCCACGGAAGCCCAGCTAAGGGCCGTGGAAGCGTTGAGCTGCCTCCTGCAGCCCTGCTCTGCCAGCTCCTGAGCTGCTGGGGGCAGGCTCTGGGGAGGCAGCGGAGATTCCTGACTCTAGCTCGTCAGCTCTGGTTGCACGGGGAGTTAGGGATGGCAGAATACAGGCTCTGAGGAGCTCCCACGGTTGAACTGGGACGGATTTTGCTCCAAGCAGAGCGGACACATCAGTCAGAGTTGTGCCAGCAGCAGAGAAGGTCTTCAAGAGCCTGGAGCAGGTCAGATGCCTATTCTCCAGCAGAGGCCACCAGAGTGAGCTAATGCAGCCCTCCTTCTCTGGGAGGGCTGCAACTGCTGCCAAGGAGGCAAAAGCCTCCTTAACCTCTGCTCTGGGTGGGCTGGGCTGGAGAAAGTTGTCTCACCCCCCCCGAATTTGGTGTGTCCCCACATCACCAACCTGCAGCCGCACTCGTAATTAACGCTGCTGTTCTGATTGCAGCCAAGGGATTCCTTGCAGTCAGCTTCTCTTTCTAACCATGCAAGCTACCAAGTTGGTGCTGTTCTAACCAGCAGCTGCTGCAGGCCAGGGCTAGGGTGCTTGCTGTGCTCCCCTGGACACCCCAGAGCTTGGAGAGAAGCTGGAGGCCACGGTGAGACGGGGTGTTTCTCAGGCTTACTCTGTGCTCTTCGTGAACAGGGTGGGGAGCTTGGATGCAGAAGGGCTGCAGCTGGTGTAGAGGAGTGCTTGGGCAGAGCAGCAAAACCAGTTGCTGATGGGGAAAGACTGGAAAGAGGTTCCCTGAGCCCTGGCAGCACGGAGGGTGGAGGAAGAGCAGTTCTGGGCTCCCACTTAGTACTTGGTGCTCTCTTTGGGTGACCCGTCAGGCAAGGCTGCTGCCAGGGCACCGGAGAAGGGAAGTGGATGAGTGTTGGGTAGCAGCACAGGTAGGAAATGAGCTGAATGTCAGAAGCTCTTGTATGTTATAGAGGGTTTGCCTTTTAATAATTGTTTTGGGGGTTTTTTTTGGCCAGCACCATGAGGTTATAACTCCTTTCCAGATGACTTTGTCTGGAGGTGTGGAAAACGGAACCTTTGCAGTCGACTGATCGGTTGCACTGGTGCTCATGGGTGATGATTTCCATTCTCAGCAGCTCCCTCCCCTGTTGCAGTCCATCCTCCTCCCAGGAGCCATAGCAAGGCTCTCCTTGTTCTGCACTGGCTTTGGCTCCTACCTTTGACGCCCTGGGTGAGATGGCAACATCATCCCGAGAAGTTCTGAGAAGCCCAAGCCATCAAAGCTCTGCTTTGGCAGCTGCTGGCCGGGGAGGGCTCTGGAGCTGCCGTGCTGCCGGCTGAACTGCACCATTTCTTTGCTCCATTCCTTGGTGATGGGGGAAAAAGACACAAAATTTGCATTAATTCTTGGTATTTATCTAGAGCACTTCAAACCCAGCAGAGCCCTAGCTGGCGTGGGGATTGAGGACAGCAGTGAGGTCACGGGGAGAGAAGTGAAGGCTGCGGTGACGCAGGATTCAGCCCAGCTGAGAGGCTCCGTAAAGCATCAGAACCTTGTGAGAAAATGGAGCAGCTTCCAGCCTTCTCTTTTGATCTAAAAATATCCATCGACTCCTCAGCATCTTAAGGCCACCTTCAGTTGCTAGTGAGTTCAGGGACTCTGCGTTTGCTTCCTCGAGGAATTCCAGCATTCTCTGGAAGACTTACTGGCAGCTGCAGTTTCCACTGCCCTGTTGGCCATGTCGCGTTGGCTGCCATTGGCCACGTGAACCTTTCTGCTCCTCTAGCTGCAGTAAAGGCTTTTGTCTGCTTGGCCAGAAGGGCTGGATCCGGCCAACGTCCCTCAGAACACGTACGTTGGAAAGAGAGAGGCGACGTGGACTGCGTGAGCTGCTGGTGGAAGGGCCCAGAGGTCACGAGAGACCTCCTACTGGAGCTTCTCCGCCACAGCACAGAGGGGCCAGAGAGCTCATCTCATCCGTAGCTCTGAAACTCCTCTTCCCCTTAGCCTCTGATGTGTTTTCTCCTATCTCTTTCTCTGCTGGCTCGATCTAGAGTACCTCAGAGATCTTATTTTAGATGCAGTCGCTTCTGCCCCGAGGTTTCATGTGTCGGGTCTTCGCAGGAGCGGCGTGCACCGTGCCATAGGCAGCTCGGGGAGCTCACTGGTGCTTCGAGGCTCTCAGCAGCTGGTTTGAAGTCAGCCCGAGGTGCTTCTGATGCCAGCCTTTGACAGTCGGTGGGGCTTGGCCAACAACGGGTTGGCCAATTGACTCAGGTCTGACAGCAGAGAAGTGTGTCTTTCCCAGACCCCTCAGGGCCAGAGCGCTAGCTCAACGCTGCTTCTTGGCAACTATTTAGGGACTAAGGTGAAAAATGTCTCCCTTTGTACTAAATGTAGTTCCAGGTCAGGAAACGAGGCTTTTTTTTTTTTTGGTAGGATGATGTGGATTAAGTGCTGGATTACTGCTCTTCATGCCTCTGCACCGTGGAGGGAGAGATCTCCAAGGTCACCCTGGAAGGTGGCAGAAGCAGAGGTGTGGACAGGAGATTCCCACCAGTGCAGCACGTGATGCCAACCAGCCTTTTTAAAGGAGGAATCTGGAGAGACCAAGTGTTGGTCCAACTGCCATAGGAAACCTTTCCTTTCTGAGAGAATTCATGGCATTTTGAGACAATACATCCCAAAACTTGGTGGTGTCTAATGACAGCCCAATAAAAACAGCATTTTGGTACCAAGTACCGTAGAACCATTGGCTGCATTTCTGCTCTAAGCCCTGCTGTTGAATCAGGAGAGAATGTTCAGTGGTGTCTGCGTGAAGGAAGGATCTCCGAGGTGTTGAGGAGAGGCCAAGAAGGTTGAAATGAACGGCAGCGTGTCTCGGGAAAGGCTGGATGTGGCACTGAGTGGTCTAGCCTGTGTGGCCGTGGTGGGTCAGAGGCTGGACTTGATGAGCTCAGAGGGCTTTTCCAGCCTCAGTGATTCTGTGATTCCATTTTCAGAAGGGAAGAATCCCAACCATGAGCTAGAGGAGCTCGCGACGACCGCTTTGTGCTCGGGCAACTCGCTGCTTGGGTTCCTCTTGCAGTTCTTCCAGCCCGATGGAAGCCGTTGGGTTCCATGCATTAGGTCACTGAAGTTCCCCAGCAAGCAGTTTTGATCCCAGTAAGCAGAGGTGTGATGCTGGTGTGGAACTGGACAAGTGCTGCACGTCCACCCCTGCTGTTTTTAATCCTCGAGTAGTTATTCGTGCAAATAACTCAACTTGTGGTGTCCCTTTGTACAAGGGGGTGAGAAAACCAGACTGCGCCCAGGGGAAAGGTTCTTGCCAGGCTTTGCCACACAGGGCTTTGTCTGAGGCTTTGCTGGATGCTTCAGCTTTGGAGAGAGTATTTGCTGGCTGCTTTGGAGAGAGTGCTCCCACCAAACGTTACGTCGTGTCACAAGGTGTCTTCATCCTGCCACAGCATTTCTCAGGTCAGTTATTTTCAGATGCCCCCCGTATCGTTGGAGAGAGAGCAGGTGTCCAAAGGTGAAGCATGGTCCCTGTGTTTAAGTTTTTCCCCCCCTGAGCAAAAGATGTGCTCAGTGTCACTAGAATTCATGTCTGCTGAAGAAATTGCTTCTGTGGTGTCCATGAGATCTTGCCCCCTGACCCTGGAGTTTCTAGAGACAGAACACGCGTGCCAAGAGCCTTTGGTGATTATCACTTGAAGCACTCCTACCTGCAGCTGGGAACATGTCTGCTCTCACCAGTTAAGCAGCAGTGAGACCTCCAGCAGAACCAGGGTGCTGAACACTTCTGAAGCTCTCCTCAGAATGAACCAGGGTGCTGGATACTTCTGAAGCTCTCCTCAGAATGAACCAGGGTGCTGAATACTTCTGCAGCTCTCCTCAAAATGATGGCAGGAGGAGAGTTCAGGCTTTGCCACAAAAAGCAGCTGAAAGCTGAAGATGCTACTTGAGGAACAGCTCAAAATAGAACCATGGGTTGGCTGTGAGCAGGGCTTTGCATCAGGGGGCTGGCAAGGAGCGGCCACGGGCAGACGCTGTGACACGGGGCTCTGGAGAAGGGCAACCACAACTAGAAATCAGCTGGACTTCCAGAAGAGGTTCAGACAGTGTGTGTGTCTGGCTGGAGTATGCATAGTTCTTCTACCCTGTTCCTCACTGCAGTGAGAGCACTGGACGTTCTGGTCACTGCTGGTGCTCCTGGCTTGCTCTGCTGGCTCGTGGTCTTTCCATCTGCCAGAGCCTCAGTGGGAGGGATGCTGTGGGGAGATGGAGGAAGCACTCAGCAGGCTGAAGAGGGTTCTGGGTGGCCCTACCTGCTCACTTGAGGCCATGGGAACAGCAGCTGCCAAAGGCTGGGTTAGGGCTACAGCTGCCAGGGACAGTGGCCAGTCCTCAGAGAAGGCAACGAGCGGGCTACCAGGGTGAAGAAGGGACTGGAAGAGCTGCCTTACGAGGAAAGGCTGAGAGCCTTGGGGCTGTTTAGTCTGGAGAGGAGAAGCCTGAGAGGGGATCTAATTAATGTCTATAAATACATGAGGGCTGGGTGTCAAGAAGACAGGGACAACCTCTCTGCACTTGTGCCCTGTGACAGGACAAGGGGCAATGGATTCAAGCTCGAGCACAAGAAGTTCCACCTCAAGATGAGGAAGAACTTCTTGACTGTCAGAGTTGTCGAGCACTGGAACAGACTGCCCAGAGAGGTTGTGGAGTCTCCTTCTCTGGAGACTTTCCAGGCATTTCTGCCTGATCTGCTGTAGTTGTGTCCTGCTCTGGCAGGGGGATTGGACTCGATGCTCTTCGGAGGTCCCTTCCAACCCTTACCACTCTGTGATTCTGGGAACACTGTGCTTGTGTCAGCTGCTTCTGAGCTCTCAGCGCTGGGCTTTGCAGCAGCACAGGACTAAATGGAGCTGACATCCTCAGAACAAGACACAAAACCAAGGCCCTGACCCTTGGTGGTTATCTTGACTCAAGATCTGTCACCCTTCTGAGAAGAGCAAGTGTGATGGTAACTCCAGGGTAGCTTCCAGCCTTGGTACTTACCTTCCACATACTCTGTGAAAAATGCCAGAGCTTGAAGTCCACCCCCTTGTTTAATTTCTTTTTTCCTTTTGTCTTGCTCTGAAGAGCAACTCCTCTCACCCCTGTTGGGAGAAGGTCCTGGATGAGATGAGCTACTCATGAAGCATGGAGTGGCAGGCACTTTCCCCCATGTGTTGGGTTTTTTTTTTCTTCCCCCCCATCGTTGGTCCTGGTGAGATGGAGGTGTCCTGGGAGGTCCTGCCCTGCATCCTGGCACTTGATCCTCACACTGGCTGCCCTGAGATTTGTAATCACCTGACTTAAAACCGAGCTGGTGATTTGCTGCATCGGGACCAGAAAAACATCTGTAATGGGAAAAAAAAAAAAGCTCCAGTGTTCCCAGAATTTGCTTTTAGTCTCAAAGTCTGTCTGGAGAATGGGGCTGGTGGTGGGATCAAAGCTGGGGACAACTGGGTGAGTCCGATGGCTCTCCAGGTTCAAAGCAGAACTGGGTGAGTCTGATGGCCCTCCAGGTTCAAAGCAGCCACCTTGCTGTGCTCGAAGGCAGCATCCAAATCCCTTCTGCCAGAGGCTGGGGTTGTCACCTGAGGTTCTTCTGTGTTTCAGAGGTGTGTTGCCTATCGACAGCCGCCCTGTCGTGAGCACTGCCTGGTGTTTTGGCCCTCGGAGGTAACTGTGAGGTGCTCCGTGTCACGAGGTTCTCTTTGGTGTTGGGGATGTGTGGACAGCTGCTGCCTGACAGTGTCTCCTTGTAGTCTGCTGCCTAAGAATGTCCAGTTGTCTCACCTCTTTCAGGAGCCAGCGCTGCCTGTTTGAACCCAGGGCTCGCTGGGCTCCTTGCTTTGGTCGATTTGGTTTGGTTGGTTGGTTTTATAACCAGCTAAAAGTCAAAAGCAATCTGGAATCCCCTGGATTCACAAACAGTAAGTACTTACCCTGTTTCTGAGGTGGTCCCGGGCTTCAGAAACCCACCAGCTTCTCATTTCGACACTCGACGCACAACAAGAGTTGACATTTTTGTGTGGACAGACCTTCTCCAGCAGTCAGAGCAGAGGATGGTCTCCTGCTGCCCTTGAAGTCGCTGCAGACTCTGGCAATCATCTCCTGGTGTCCTCATAAGAGGTTAGTCCCCTGCCCACTTGGGTTTTCAGGTGAATTTGGCACCGGGCGTAGTAAAGGTGCTCTGGCAATCCAGCCGTGGGACAGTGAGCTGCTCTGGAAAAGATGGCTCAGATGTTTTATCTCTCCCCCATTCCCTTCCGTGTTTGAACAGTTTGCCTGGTATAATTTCCATGGCTTCTCTTTGACCGTGAGGTGATAGCTCTGTGCCTGCTGTGCGGAACTCACACTGATGTCTTGCTGCCTTATCATGCTGCAGATCACAGGATGGTGGGGGTTGGAAGGGACCTCTGGAGATTATCAAGTCCAACCCCCCTGCCCCAGCAGGGTCACCCAGGGCAGCCCACACAGGAACAGAGCCAGGGGGGGTTGGAAAGTCTCCAGAGAAGGGGCAATGGATTCCAGCTCTCTGAGAATATTTTATGAGCCGTTGGTGATCCTCCTTGCAGGCTCCCGCTTCCCCAAGCACCTCATCCTCACTGCAGATCCCTGCCTCGTGTTACCACCCTCTGAGCTACGTTACTTGGCTTTTTCTAGCTGGGCGGATCCTTCTTTGGAGCCTTACTTTGCCCTGTTTCCGCGTGGATCCTTTTGGGTTTCTGTGCTCTCTCGCTGCTGCTCCAAATTTAGCATCGTTCTGCCGTCATAATTAATACACTGTTCGCCTTTGTTTCGGTCATTAGGAAGGATGATCTTCTGCCTATTGGTTCTGCCGTGTTCCCATAAATAGCATCTGTGCACAGGCAGAGTGCACTTGGAAGCCTAGCAACCTGCCAGCTCCTTGTTCACACACTCCTCTAACCTCATTGCAACCGTTCCGCCTGGAAGAGCCCTTCCAGATCATCCACTCCAACCTCATTCTCAGCCCTAGCAAACCCACTAAACCGTGGCCCTCGGCACAACATCTCCCCGGCAATTCAACCCCTCCAGGGGTGGGGACTCCACCACCTCCCTGGGCATTTCATACCTGTTTATGCCACGAAGTTGTGGTTTGGGTATTGCAAAGCTTGCGGGGAGTGTGTCGGAGACAATGGGAGCAAAGGAAGGAAAAATCCCGTGTTTGAGAGTAATTCTGCCTGACATCTTGAGACAGAGCGGGGAGAAACCAGGAGGAACCCCCTTCAGACCCCCATCTGCTGGGTGAAAGGCTCCTCCATTGAAGCAGATCCTGCCTTGCCCTGCAAAGGCAGCTCTGGGCTGGCTGTTGGGGTTGTGCGAAGCCCAGGGCTCCTGGCACCAGCTCTGCTCTTTCAGGTACTTGCACCCAGGCCTCTGACTTCTCCTGGACCTGCAGCAGCCACTAAACATCCCTGCAGAGTTTTGGATCTTGTTCTGCATGGGGGTGGAGCCCTGGCCCTGGCAGAGGGCTCTGGCTGCTGCTCATGGGCCCAGCTGGTGGGGCGATGAGACCAGAGCTGTGGGCAACCTCCTGGCTGCCATGGCCACTGGGATGGGCACAGCTGAGGACAGCTGTGGGCATGTCCCACTGTTACTGTCAGAGAAGGTCCAGAGGCTGCCTTTCCAGGGAGCTGTCCTGAAGCCAGCGTGTTCAGGTACATGGGAGAAAAGGAGGCTGGAGCAAAGCCAAAGCTCCTCCAGTCATGGCTTGGAGCAGCAGAGGTTCAGAGCTAGCTGAAACCCTCTAGAACTGTAACCTGGGGCTCCACCTGCCCGGGCCGAGCTACCTCTTGCTCTGGGGAGCAGCAGGCCTGGCACACAGCATCCCCACACCATCCCAGGGGCCAGGGGAGACCATTCAGCTCTTCTTCCAAGCAGCTTCCTGACAGAAACAGTTTTGAAGTAGGAGAAGCAGACCTGAGGAGCTCCTTGCCATGCAGCGCCCCGGCATCCAGAAGGTGCAGAGCTGTGTGAGGATGGCACATTAGGTATCTTCATTCACAGAGTAGGTCTGTGGAGCTCTTTGCCATGCAATGCCCCGGCATCCAGAAGGTGCAGAGCTGTGTGAGGATGGCATGTTGTGTATCTTCATTCACAGAGTAGGTCTCCAAACAGCTTTTTCTGCTGTGTTAGCTTTTGCTTTTTTATCCCCCCCTTCTCGAAATCCTCATTCCTCTATTTATTTTTTTTTTCCCCTTTTCCTTTCTTTTTACTTGTGTCACTCTAATGCATGGGGCCACACTAATGATGACACAACCTTTTGTCAGGTGGCTTCCTAGCTCCTGCTCAGGCTGATGCAAGGCTGGGGGAGTCCCCAGGCTCTGGCTCCCTTGGATGCAGTCAGCAGTGGGGCTGGCTTGGCTTCCTGGTGAGGACAGCACTGCAGAAATGCCTCTTGGCTTCCTAGCTGAGCATCTCGAGGAGGGGTGGACGCTGCCAGCTTGCTGCTCTTCCTTCCCATCCATCATCCCTGGCTGCTGCCAACCTCCTCTGCCACCCTGCAACGGAACCCTGCCCCAAGCTGTGCTTCTGCCAGCCCACCAGCACTGGTGTAGGGGAGGAGAAGCGATTCCTCCTCAGCAAGATGGTCGTCTGGGCTCGGAGCTGCGAGGCACCGCTGCTCTTGGTGGCCTGCAGTCAGGGTAGATGGATAGCATCAGCCTTCAGTCCATAGGTGAAGTCTGAAATGCCCTGGCTTCCTTGGGGGTGTGATATTTTCATCTTGAGAGGTCAGCCCAGTTGCAGAGCGCTCACTGAAACGTGCAGAAGACTGATCTGGCTCTTTTAGCAGCTTCCCCTGGGTACATTAGGTACCTCACTGAATAAAAACCAGAAGTGTATTGTTAACTCTTCAGATTCTGGGTTGTTTATCGGTGTTTTTCTTGTGGTTTCCCTTTTTCCCCCCTTTTTCTGCAATAACCACCTTCCTGACTCTTCATTACTTAAGAGACCTGTTTAGTTACCCACCCGAGAGGGGGTTTTCAGCATGAGGGGAAATTGCTGTTGTCTGAGCTGCTTCTCTCCACGGTGTAATCCTTCTGTATTTCCTGGAGATGTTCACACACACACCCCCCCACACCCCCCAGAAATGAGCCAGGGGGGTAAGTGGTGTCTTCCTTCTTCTCCAGTTACTGCAGCCACACATAATTAACGTGAAATCAAATGGTTTACAGTCTTCATTTATTTGGTTTTTGGTTTGAGTTCATGAAATTGCGAAGGAAAGCTTGAGGAAATCTTTACACGGGAAATCTTTGTCATCTTGGCTATTGACACCTTGGGACTTAGCAGCTGAGTGATGTTTTTTTCAGGCACCCTCATTCCTGTAGGGATTGGGAATTGGGCAGAAATCTGATGTCACTGTACAGTGCATTTGTCTGGCAGGATTTGTTTCTGCTCTGGTCACCTGAGTTTTATTATTTTTATTATTTTTGGTGGGGTGGGAGGATGTTTCAGACCCCAGGGTTTCTATTAGGAGAATTCCTGCTATAATGATTCCTCCCCTGCCAGGCCAAACAACAGGCATGTTGGGTGGGTGTGAGCCCCAGCCCTTCTAGATTGATCCCTGGAGGTGGAGAGGGCAGGAGGATGGAGCTTGTGGCTGTGGTCCAGGGAAGCTCTGGAAAATCCCCCTTTGATCCTAGCAGCATGTTTGGGGGGGGCTCTGAGGGCATTTCCTCAGGCAGCCTTTCTGCCACTCCGCGTGACGAGGAGAGAGCTGGCTCCTTCCTGGCCATGGCTGTTGGGAGAGGCCAGCATGCTGGCTGTGCTCTGGGCAACACAATCACAGGATGGCAGGGCTTGGAAGGGACCTCTGGAGACCACCGAGTCCAACCCCCCTGCCAGAGCAGGACACAACTACAGCAGATCAGGCAGAAATGCATCCAGACAGGTCTGGAAAGCCTCCAGAGAAGGAGACTCCACAACCTCTCTGGGGAGTCTGTTCCAATGCTCTACAACCCTTACAGTCAAGAAGTTCTTCCTCATGTTGAGGTGGAACCTCCTGTACTGGAGCTTGAATCCATTGCCCCTCGTCCTGTCTCAGGGCACGAGTGCAGAGAGGTTGTCCCTGCCTTCTTGACACCCAGCCCTTAGGTATTTATAGACATTAATTAGATCCCCTCTCAG
>WTSP01136416.1:0-12428 GCA_025331215.1 Actenoides lindsayi | reverse complement strand
TTGGAAACCCCTCCAGGGGTCACGGGGACTCCCCCCCTGCCCTGGGCAGCCTGGCACAGCCCTGGACAGCCCTGGACAGGGGGCAAGAAATTGTTCCTCAGCTCCAACCTCAACCTGCCCTGGGGCAACTTGAGGCTGGTTCCTCTTGTCCTGTCTTAACTCCTCTGGCAGCCCAAGCTAGGGCTGGTGGTGGCACATGGAGGCTGCTGAACTCACCGGGCTGGCACTGTGGCCAGGCAAGAGGACCACTGCTGGTCTCTGGCACACCATGGCTGCCCGGCCCATGGGACACCTGCAGCCATGGACACCTCGTGCTTGTGGGGCAGCAAGAGCTGGGACCTGCCACTGACAGGCAGCGGGGATGCTGGGCACATGGGACACTCAGTCTGCTTGGTGGGACCACAGCACAGAGCTGTCCCTGGGGAGCTCCGGGGGGGCGGTGGCAGGGCAGGCAGCCAGTGCTGGCAGCTGGCCTGGGGCTGCATCGGTGGTGGGCAGTTGGCATCAGCAGCAGAACCACTCAGGCCGCAGAGACCTTCTGCAGAGGTCGGGGAGGAGGCTGCGCTGGGGCTGAGCTGAGCTCTGGCACTTGTCAGCTCAGTCTGAGTCCTGTGCACTTTGCCCCGAGGAGGAGGATGCTCTGGTACCAAAGCATCAAAAAGAGATAAATCCTGAGTTTGGCACAGGCTGGTGATTAGTTTGGAGCACCTCCCTGTGCCCATCTGCCAGGGCACTGCTGTGTGCTGCCTCACACTGCCCACGTCCCACTCCTTCCATGGCACCCTGTGTGGGGAGGTGCACGGTGGCCCGGGGTGGCCGTGGGTGTGGGGTACAGCTCCGGGGTGGAGATGAAAGGAGGTGGCCAGAGCGTGAAGCATTTGGGGCTTCTGCCCTGCCTGTCTCTGGTATGTGCCCATCTGAGAAACCTGCAGAGCTGAGGGGCACTGCGCTTGACTTGGCATCAAATGGGCATCATGGGGGAGGAGAGGAGCTGGGATCCAGGCTGGAGGGGAGGTAGATCCCAGGGAGGAGTGGAACTGAGATCCCAGGGGAGAGAGGAACTGGATCCTAGGGAAGAGACAAGCTGGGTCACAGCGGGGAGAAGAGATGAATGCCAAAGGAGCTGAGGCCCAGAGAGGAGAGTCCCAGCTGCTGGAGCATGAGCTCCAGGGGCAGGTGAGGGGCACGAGGGCCGCTGGGGAGGCTCAGGCAGCCCAAGGCCAGGTCTCCAGGCTCACAGCACTTCTGCTCTGTCGCAGGCGACACTCGTACCGGACAGGGCAAGATATCGCCAACTGCGGGACCTGCCGGGACTGTGCCTGCATCATTTACAGGTGAGAGCCAGCTCCGGTACCCTCACCCCGGCACGGTGCCGCTTGGCCCAAATCTGGTCCCTCTCTGCCTGTGGGGAGCAGCTCCCGCTGCCAGGAGGCGATGGGGTGGTTTGCATGGCCAGCTGCTGGGCTGCAGCTGGAGGAGGCAGCTCCAGTTTGACAGCACAGCTTTTATCTTCCTATGAGCCACGTGTCGGGGAAAGCCCCACGCGAGGCTGCCGGGTGGGCTCCTTCGCTCGCTTCGAGTCCCGGCTGCATCTCGTCCCTATGCCAGTTCTGCACTGATGCTGCAGAGGCAGTGCTGGGCACACAGGGGTTCCCTGCCCCTCGCCAGGCTCTGACACCATGGGGCCTTGGCTCTGCTTCCCCAGCGCTGGCTTTGGGTCAGGGCATGGGAGCCCCTTCCCCGCTGCCACTTCTCCTCAGAGCCCGTTCTGTCTTCAGGGACTGGCAGCTTGTGCCCTCCCAGTGCAGGCGGGGACACGGCTGGGGTCTCTGCTGCCTCCTTCCCCTTGTTCTCTGCTGGTTTACACCACGAGCTCCCCGCCGTAGCTCACAGGGGACTTCAGGGCTAATGGGGCCTGACGAGCCTGTCTCCAAGCGGTACTGCAGTGGGGAGAGATGTCACGTCTGGGGGAGGTTGCTCCCAGTAATCGCCAGGCTCCTTCCACAGACTGTCTCTGGGCTTTGCTGCCGTCTGTGTGATGAGAGGAGGCTCCGGTGGGACACGGGGCAGAGGGAGCAGGGCCTGCACTGGGTGCCAGGACCCAGGCAGGGTGCCAGCGCCAGTCCCTGGGCATGGACCTGCCTGGCTGTGTCCCATCCCAGGGCCACGCACCCCACCGCGTCCCCGAGCCCTTCTGCTCCATGGATGCTGGGGAGTTGGGGTCCCTCTCCACGCTGACCCCCGCTACGGGGCTGTCTGATGCAGCTCATCCTTTTCACCAGAAATAGCCAGAGACAATCAGTGTCCTCACAGGGCGAGGTGACAGGAGGTGACAAGAAGTGTCAGCATGACAAGTGGGGGCTCACGGGGCACTCCCTGTGTGCAGGGCAGCTGTGCCACGTGTGTGATCCCGGCACACGCAGCAGCACCTCACCAATCCAAGGGGACGGGTGGTCCCAGCACACGTGGCAGCCCCTCGCTGATCCGATGGGACATGGCTGGTGTGAGGAGATGAACTGCTTTCCGTGTGAGGGAGCATCATGGCATGTGGCAGCAGGTGCTGCGGGGACACCTGAACTCTGGCACTTGCAGGAAACCTGAGGACTGTGGTGGGGGCACAGCCCCCCCCCTCACCTCCCCAGAATTTCTCACATCACCAGCAGTGTGACGGCCCTTGCATGCTCTTGCTACCTCTAAGGGGTCCCCAGGGATGAGCAGCCCCTCTCTGTGTGCCTTTCATTGCTAACTGGGGTCCTGCAGACCCTGGGCTCATCCCCCAGCATCAGCACCAGTCCTCAATCACCAGCAAAGTCCTGGCAGGGGAGGGGACAGAGCAGCACCGAAGCCAGGCCCTGCTCCTCAGGGGAGCGTGCGGTGGTCCTGCGATGAAGGAACTCACCCTGCCGTGGCCGGTCACTACAGGTGCTCGGTGTGTCCGGAGCCTTCACGGCTGCCTTGGAGAGGACAGCAGCCCCTGCCCCAGTGCCACCGCGGCACTAACAAGCGCTGCCATGAGCAGAGCAGAGCAGCTGCTGCACTCCTGAGCTGGGGACACTGCTTCAGGAAACCCCAGTTACCTGGCACCCAACTGCCACCTACGTGCCACCAGCACAGTGTGCCAGGAACTACTTCCTGGCACTTCAGGAGGCCCCTTGAAGCAGAGCAGCTCCCCGGGAGGGACTTGGCACGTTTATCCTTGTTTAAGGCTGGCCTTTAGAATCTCAGCATCATGGAATCATTTGGGTTGGAAAAGATCTTTAAGCTCATTGAGTCCAACTGTTCCCCCAGCACTGCCAGGGCACCACTGAACTGAAAATCTCAGGCAAAGGAGCTCTGGCAAGGAGTGGAACAGGAAAAAGCAGAGTCGAGCCCAAGAGAAAGGCAGAGGCAGTGCCAGGCTCTGAGGATGGATGAGAAAGAACATGCTGGGGGTGGCAGCTGAGGGTGCCCCATCCCAAAAGACCCCCTGCCACCAGGTAGACCTCCTGCCACGAGGTAGTCTCTCTGGAAGGAGAGACCCTGGGATGCTCCGGCACAGCCCGCAGTGTTTGGGACGGATCCAGCTCCCTCCCCCACCCCGTACAGCCTCTGTGGGTGAGGGTGGTGAGCAGGAGATGTCTGAGGGTGCCAGCGGGACGGTGACCCTGGGGAGTCTCCCCACCAGGGTCCTGGAGAAAGCTGCCAGGGAAACACCCAAAGGGCCGCTCACCCCACACTGCGGGCTCCTGCTCAAGGCCCGTGGCCACCTCACCGGGTTGGTCATTGCCGCCGGACCGCAGCCACCAAAGCCAGGCCGGCCCCGTCTCGCTGCCGGCCCTGGGCAGCAGACTCAGGAGCGCAGCAGGGCTGAGCAGCCTGGCAACGCGTCCCAGGGTTGAGGGGGGCGAGCTCCCCAGGGAGGTGCCCTGGGGACACGGTGTGGGGCTGAGCCTCCCGGGGATGTGCGGTGGGGCGCAGAGGCGGAGGTGGGCACGGGGGTGCAGAGCTGCGGCGGGGGGGAACCGTGGCGGGTGATGCCCACTCACACCATCCTCTCCGCAGCGTGGAGCACGACTTTCGGCAGCAGGAGGGACGCTTCCAGCAGGTGCTGAGCCATATCGAGGGCGACGCAGCCCCGAGCTCCCCTGCGGCAGCGGCGGCCGGGGCCGTCCCGCTGCCCAGGCAAGAGCCATCGCCGGTGGGGAAGCTGCCCGCCAAGCTGGATGTGAAGAAATCCAGGCGCAAATGCTTCTGGTTCCTGTGAGCCGGCAGTGCCTGACCAGCCAGGAGCGCAGGGGCACCGACCGTCCCAGCACTGACCCCCTGCCCACGTCTCCATCCTCTCCCTCCCTCTGACGGTAGGGTTTGGGTAGCACCAGCTTTTCTATTTTTAACCGTTCAGTTTAACGTATCGACGCCCCTGTGTACGTACGGCGCGGGGAACAATGGCTGTATCTAAAGACAATTCAATAAATTCCACAGAGACGCTATTTTTGTTACATCCTCTCCCACTTGTGCACTTCTGTTCTGGGTGAGGATGAGGAGGGGGCTGGCAGCCTTTCCCCGTCTTGCCCAGCCCCAGGCGGCCGCAGCCCCTCACGGAGAGTAGCCTCGGACCCTCCTCTGCCTCCAGGCTCCCCAAGGGCTATCCACAGACCCAGTGCTCCCAGCCTGCCCTGGCTAAAACCAGTGCCTGCCCCTGCACCCCACAGCATGTGCTACTCCCTGCCTCCCGGTTGGTGCCTGCGCGTTAAACAGAGCACAGCGCCCATCCTGCCCACCGTCTGGAATTGCCTCGGAGCAGCTGGGGCTTTGTGAATGAGAACAAGGAACAGGACGGCAAACCCGCAGCCTTACCCCGAAACGGCTCAAGCGAAGGGCTGAGCTGCTGCTCCAGTGCTCACAGCTCCCTGGGCACGGCTCAGCATGGCATGGCACAGCACGGAACGCTGCGGACTCAGCCCCTCGCCCACCCTCATGCCCCAGAGCAACTTGTTGGGCCCACTCCACTCCACACTGGCTCTGCACCAGGTCCACACCGGAGTGCCCCGCTCCCCACCTTGCATCTCCAGACCTTTGCACTGGTGCAGCTGTGGCCGAGCCCTGCTCTGACCTGCCCACCTCCCACGAGCGGCGGGTGTCCCAGCACAGCCCTCCCATGTGCTCTCAGCATGATGGTTCACCGGGTCCAGTTGCTCATTTTCTGGAGAACGCAGCCCAAACCCTTCATCTGCTTCCAAAATGGGCTTCCTGCCTCACGAACACCGTGCCCAGTCCTCCCAATGCACCCTCTGCTCCTGTCCTGCTCTGGGCATGGCTCCTCTTCAGGTTGAAGAAGCCCAGGTCCCTCAGCTGCTCCTCCCCACACTGCTGCTCCAGCCCCTTCCCCAGCTCCGTTGCCCTTCTCTGCCCACGCTCCAGCCCCTCCAGGTCCTGCTGGGAGTGAGGGGCCCAAACCTGACCCCAGGATTTGAGGGACGGCCTCCCCAGTGCCCAGTGCAAGGGGACGGTTGCTGCCCTGGACCTGCACACCCAGCCCCAGCAGCTGGGCACCCACCGTGCTGCAGTGCAGCCAAGGAGCAGTGCTGGGCACCCTCTCCCAGACCCCTAAGTCACTGACACCTTGTGCACCTCCCGTGTTGCCCAAAGGCAGCCGTGGGAAGCAGCACAGCCCCGACACTCGGCACCATGGTGGCACTCACCCGCAGGACATTCTCCCGGTCCAGGGCGATCACTCTCCGGTTGACAGTGTGCAGCAGCTGCTCCAGGATCAGCTGGATGTGCTTCTTCACCTTCACCTGCAAGGTAAGAGGTGTCACAGCCATGCCCAAGCACCTGGTGCCCCCTGACGTGGTGCCAGGAGGGAGGGCACAGGTGCCAGGACAGTCACCACCACCAATGGGAAACGGCTGTGCCACACATTTGGCACATGGTCCCGAGCCCCTGTGGCCCTGGCGCTGGCTGGCTGGGCCTGGGTCACGGTGTCTCTCAGGCCACATGTGGCTGGAACTGCTGCAATTCGGTGGCTCATGGAAAAAAACGTGAGGAGGCTGCGAAGTTTTGGTCATCCTTGGCAGAGGGCACTGGAGCTGGGACTGAGGGCACCAGTTTCCTCGGCCCTCCATGGTGCCCCATGCAGCGGGAGGAGGCAGCTCTGCTCCAGCCATGGGGACCGTGGCCACCAGACGAGCCCCAGCACCTCTGCAGCTCCAGCCACGGGGCACTGTGGCCTTGGCCACACCTCACCTGCTGCCCTGGGAATGCCGCCACCCCCTCCACAGCCCTGATACCCCCTAAGAGCCTTGAGACCTCGCTCACTCATCAGCCAACCAAGGAGCTGGAACAGCTTGAGCCCGTGTGCTGGTGCCCAGTGAAGAATGGAGGCCATGGGTGGCCAGGGTGAAGTTCTGGGCACAGACGCCCCCACCCCAGGGTGGGACACAGGGCTCTGGGGGCTCACAGCAAGCCCAGAGCCACGCAGACGCCCAGCACCTCCCCAGCCTGACCCCATTCCTGCAGCATCCCTGATGCCAACTGAGGTGACTGCACAGGGTTTGTCACTGTAGGGAGCTGCAGACAAGCCCCCCAGAGCCCGCAGGGCCCAGGCCCACCGCAAAGGCTCTCACCAGCTCTGCGTCCCCACACTCCTTGTGCTGCCCCTCGCCTGCACCGGGCTGTGCTCGCAGCTCCTCCGCTGTCTGCAACAAACAGCGGCCTGGGAAGGGAGGCTGGTGTCCAGCGAGGTCAGCACGGTTCCACCAGAGGCCATCCTGGGACCAGTCAGGTTTGGCATCCACACCAGGACCATCCTTGGCTGGACACTCATCCCGCTTAGCCCTCAGCTCCAGCTGAACTGGTGCATTACTGGGATTTCTTGCTCTGGTACCCCACAGCAGGGCACTGACAGGAACTGGCCAGAGACCAGCTGAGGTGGAAATCAAAAGGGTGTTACCCACATCATGGGCAGGATCCCACTGGGATGGTGGGCACCAACAGCCCCCCAACAACCCCTTTGACTCGAGGTGACTATGATCGGTCCCAACTGTATCATGGCCAGTAACTTGCTAAACCCTTTTCAAAAGGGTTTATCCAGGTCCCTCCCAAGGTGATTGCTGGGGAAGGAAAAAGCAGCATCAGAGAAGACAGGATTTACCTTCTGGGCCTTGTACAGCACCTCCAGGATGTTGCTGAGCAGTTCCAAGCAGGCGGCTTCCTCCTCACCCTTCTCGATCAGCTCCCGCAGGATGGGCACCGCCGTCTGCAGCAGCAGCTCCCGGCACTCTGGGGGGACAAGGGGCACGGGGTCTATGGATGTGGGTGCTGGCACCACCCTGGCACCAGAGGGCACTGGGCGGGGGAGTTACCAGTGGGATGGATGGTGCCAGCACGACGCCTGCTCTCACAAGGACATGGGGCTGTCACCTTGCTCCTTGGATGGAGCAGGGTCTTTGGAAAAACATTAAATCCTTTAAATGAGAGTCTGGTGCTGAAAGGATGAAATTCTGCTGCTCTTCCTACTGCCCCCACTCTGCTGCTCTGGCTAAGCTGCTCTTTGACACCGCACTGGGACGGCTCCACAGCACGGGGTGTCCCTACAATGGCTTCTCTAAAGGGTGGCTCAGGGGAAGGAACATGGCAGGAAATGTGTCTTAATTTTTTTCTGGCTGGTACAACTGTCTGCTTGTTGGGGGTGATGGAGGAACAGTGGGGGGGGCTGGCTCCAGGGTCACAGGGAGGGATGCAGGGCAGGATACAGGGAGGGATGTGGGGAGGGATGCAGGGAGGGATGCCAGGAGTCCTCACAGGATCATGGCAGCTCAGACCAGAGATGGAGCACACAGCAAGAGGTGACCTTGAGGCCAAGTTAGACATGTTCATGCTGCTGTCTCTCAAAACCTCCATGGGCAGTGACACAACGGTTCCTGCTGCCCGTGGCTGAGCCGCTCCCCTGAGCCTCCTGCTGCAGCTGAAGCCCAGGGCCCCAGCCCAGCTCCCCAGGGCAGTTCAATCCCCTTCTCTTTGACAATGCCGTGGGGATATTCAGCCCCTGTGCCCCTTCCTGCCTCGAGCTCTCAGTTGTTCCTTCCTAACCCTGTCTTTATAGCTCTGCTTCTCCCACTGCTTTCTTCTGGACTCTCCCCAGTTCAGACACAAGTTTCTCGTGCCACCCAAAGCTGCACATGGCAGTAAGCGCAGCTGAGGCCGCGATGACACCGAGCAGGGCGCAGGGCGCTCACATGTCCGAGGGACACTCGCCCCATGAGGCAGCATCACTGAGCCCCTCTGGCCCAAGCCCCCGCTGTAGCACTGCCACGGCCCCACACAATCTGTGTCTATCAAAACCTCTTCTCCAGATCGTTGATACAGTTTCAAATCCTGAGCCTACCCTCCAGTGTGACTCCAGTCACTCCTCGCAGGACACGATTTACCAACTCTACTCTTTTTTTCCATCACCCAGATTACTCCTAAGAGTACCAAAGAGCAGCAGAGTCAGGGCAGGCCTGGGGAGTCCTGCTCAGTGCATCCCCCTCGTCTGACAGCAAGTCCCTGACATCCCTCCCCAGACATGGCTGCTGACCATCATCAGACCGACAGCACCTTGCTGCCGCTAAACCAAGTTGCCCTCTGCAGCCGGGCAGCGTTCCGGGCAGTGGGAGAGGCTCGGTCCCACTGCAGGAGAGGTTCACCCCACCACCAGGAGAGGTTCACCCCACCAGCACCGGCTGCACCCCGGTGAGGGGCCGGGCCACGCTCAGCTCCAGCACAAGCTCCAGGGAATTGCCCCCCTCTGCAGAGCTGCCTGGGTGCAGGTGCTGCCTCGGGGGCAGAGGAGGGGTCCCCGCACGGGGTCTCATCCCCATCCTGTGCCATGGCCCCCCCCAGGAGAGCTCAGTGTGGGCAGAGCCGCCGAGACCCCCAGTGCCCCTTCTCACCATAGGACTGGAAGACTTTGCTGTTGACGATGTCGGTCAGGGACTGCAGCTTCTGCCTCAGCAGGCGCTGGGGTGGCAGGTTCCTGATGAAATCCCGCAGCAAGGCCCTGTCGCCCGGGATGCAGAGGGGTCAGACACGGGTCTGCTGCAGCCTGAGCACCTCCAGCCCCTGCCCTCCAGCCGACGCCAGACACAGCGCCGGGGACCAGGTACCAATTGCCCCCGTGTTGTGTGGGTGGGGGGCAGCCTCCTGGTGAGGCAGACCCGTGTGGGGCAGGACGGTCCCACCGCACAAAGCCGCACACGGCCCAGAACGGACCCGGGTTTCCAGGCTCTGGACCTGCCCGAAGCACAGGTTGCTGTGGGAAATGCACAACACCCGCCCCCAGTTTGGCACTGGGGAGGGGATAAGGAGCCAACTCCCAAGTGACGGCAAACCCAGACCCCCCCACCTGCCCTTGTCCTCAGAGTCAGCTCTGGGAGGAGGATCACCGTGGGACAGCAGCGGGGGCAGAGGTGGCTGTGGCAGGCACCAAGCACGCTGCAGAGCAGGGCAGGGGGTGACGGGGGTGACAGGGACCTACCCCAGTGCAGAGGAGTCGAAGATCCCAAACACGTCCTCGAGGATGGAGGGCAGGTACTTCAGGGCCGCTCCCTGCAAAGACATGACAGAGCTGCCTGGGCCGGCCCTGCTATGCCGTGCACCCATGGGCCGGGCTGGACGGACAGATGGACACAGCACAGGCAGGGAGGTGACCCCCCCAGCCCCTACCTGCCTCCCCCCAGGTTGAGGGCCCAGCCACCAGAGCCAGCACAGCACCCAGCACCGCTAGAGACACAGACCGACACCACTGTCCTTTGCTAGGACTCTGTGGGTTTGTGGTGCTCTGGCAGTGCTGGGTTCATGGTTGGACTTGATGATCTTGAACATCCCTTCCATTCAGAGCAATTCTTAGAATCATAGAATTCCAGATTTTACTTTGAAACCACATAAACTCCTACAACAAAACTGTCAGGTGTGTGGTCCCTGGCTCATGTGGCTGGTAAAACCCCATGACGTGGCTCATGGCTGCCAGCAACCATAGAAGCATTTAGGTTGGAAAAGCCCTTTCAGCTCATGGAGTCCAACCACCCCCCAGCACTGCCAGGGCACCCCTGACCCCTGTCCCTCAGCACCACAGCTCCACGGGGGGCTTGGAAACCCCTTCAGGGGTCACAGGGACTTCCCCCCTGCCCTGGGCAGCCCTGGACAGCCCTGGACCCTGGACAGGGGAGCAGAAATTGTTCCTCAGCTCCAACCTCAACCTGCCCTGGGGCAACTCCAGGCCGCTTCCTCTTGTCCCCTGGGCTCTCTCTGACTCATCTCCAGCCCCCTGGCCACCAATCCCCCAGGCAGATGAAGGACTAAGTTGGCAAGGGAGCCAGGGGGGTGATGGAGCCAGGGGGGTGATGGAGTCAGGACCCTGTCATGTCTGCCCAACAGAACGAGGCCGTTCACAAGCCTGCTCAGGCTGACCCCGTTCTGCAGAGGGCAGGATCCTGGTGTTTTCACAACCAGCAGAGACTGGCAGGTTGCCCAGGGAGGGGGGGGTCTCTGTCTCATGAGCACCTCAACCCAGCTCTGCAGCCACTGCCCCCACTTCCCCTGTGCCCCCCAGTACCCCCAGGGGCAGGAACTGGTACCTTGAAGACCTCCTTGACGGAGTGCATGAGCTCTGGGCCCACTCCGTCCCCGGGCAGCATGGTCACCTGGAAGGTGCTCTCCGCATGTGCGCCTTCCGACTGTGGAGAGAGCAAAGTGGGGTCAGCCCCCCCGTGGCACCCCAGCCCGTGGGCACCCACCCAGGGCAAGGTGATGTGGCCATGATCCCCAGACCCATAGCATGGTTCTGGGCCAGGCCAGCTTCCTGCTGCACCCGCTGGGCTGTAACTGGCAGAGCTCCCAGTGCTGTGCTGCTCCCAACACCCGCGCAGAGGGACACCCGATACCCCGGCATCTCCTGGACACTGGAGCCCCGCTCCTGGAACGGCCTTCCCGGGGACGACCTTGTCCTCCGTGCAGCAAAGACCCTTCTTAATGGGAGCTCAGGGCACAACCTCCTGTTATGGAAGCTCCCTGACTCCTACTTGATACCCTCAGGATCCCCTGAGCCTCACTCTCCTGTCGTATCCACACCGTCCCACAGCTTTTTGCAGATTGGACTTTGTTCTTGTCGGTCCCCAACACAAAATCAGCCTCAAAGACAACTCCTGGCATGTCCTGCTGCTGACCCAGCTCAAGACCAGTGCTGCCCGCTGCCCCGCCTCCTGTTTCACACAGACCTTTCGCTAATCCCCGGTAATTCCCCGCACAGAGCCCAGCTCTGGATACAGGGCCTTTCAGGACGGCCCTCAGGGACCGGTCACAGGCACAGACAAGGATTTAATGGTTTAATTGGGACAGGAAAGGGTGGGAGCGAGTGGCAGGGCCGATGCGGCTTGAGGGAGGTGAACAGGGCAAGCGGTGACCAGGGAAAGGTGAAACAGAAAGGGGCAGCATGAGAAGAAAGACCAGAAAGCCTTTACTTTCAGTTACTAGTATCTCAGGATCGAGCTCCGGGGCAGAAACCCTCGGCCCAGGCAGCAGCCGGGTCTGGAGCGGCAGCGAAGCACCCACAGGGCATCGGCAGAGCAGGCCCAGGCGCGAGGTCAGGAGAGCAGCCCCGGTGCCCAGCGCATCCCTTCCCTTCGCCGGCTCGCAGGGAGCACAAACTGCCCCCCTCGAGCACCGGGCCCGGCTCCTGGCGGGCCGAGCACAGCCAGAACCCATCACCGGGTGCCAGGGCTGCTGCTTCTGCCCGCGGCTGCCCCGGGAAGGGCACCGTCCCGGGAAGGGCACCGTCCGGCAGCACAGCGTGGGGTGCGAGTGCTGGTTCCGCGCATCCCGGCCCCCGATGTTGTTCCCTCTGTTATTTCACCACGAGCGCAACAGGCACCTACACGGGACTCGGGGTTAAGCGGTGAGCAGCAGCCCAAAGGGGTTTCAGCCGGTGCCGCTCTTTGGCCGCTGGTTTGAGCCCCAGCAGCACACGCAGCCCTCGCCGTGGCCACCCCGCACGCAGCGGAGGCTGGGTGGGAGCTGGAGGGGAAGGGGCAGCATGGCCGGAGAACGTGCCACCCCCAGAGCAAGAGAAGCTGCTTCCGCCGAGCGGAGCCAGCCCAGGGAGCATTCCCCTGGCTCTCCTCTCCTGCCACCCTAGGCTGGGGGCCTGAACATGCTCGGGGGGGACAGGGCGCACCAGGACCGGTCTCTCACCTTGGCCCGCGGCATCTGCGGGAGGGCGGCAGAGGAACGGAGGCCCCTCCACACCCCGAGGCTCTGGGCACGCAGGAGGCCCTGGGATGGAGATGGTGGAAGGTGAGACCCCTTCCCAGCTGGGCAGGACCCCCCACCTCCAAGCCATGACTGACCCCCTGGCCTGGGCTGACCCCCCCCGGCCCAATCTAACCCCCCCCAGCCCAGACTGGCCCCACAGC